>JANIJG010020541.1:24963-35289 GCA_024611175.1 Megaceryle torquata
TAAAAAAAAAAAAAAAATCAAGACCACCACGCCAACCAAAAGACCAACAAACCAGCAAACCCCAGATTATCAAATTTAAAAGACTTTCTGAACCAAACCCCAATTGTTCTCACAGGTCCACAAGGCACATTATGAGGCATTGCACCATTAAACTAATGTGCAATCCTACTTTCTACATCAGAAGCAGAATTTCAGTATTTTTAAATAAACAATGAGATTAAATTGATTAAAAAAAAAAAAATCAGTGCCCCATTAATTAAAACACCATGTTCTAACCAGTAAAACTATTTTGTATTCTCTATCTTGTGTGAGGCAAACAAGCTAAACCATTTTTCAATTACCTTTTTTTTTTTTACATGGACCCAATATCCATTCTGTGTGGAAATAAATACTGTACTGTGTAAATTAATTTCTCACTTATTAAAATAATATCATATTTTCAAATGCACAGACGGGAATTAGGGATTTCTCTTTTCAGATGTTACCTCCTCCATAAATCTTAAAACTTTATGCATAATTAAAAACTGATGCAGTGTATAACTCATCATTATATAGATCAGCTAACATTTCTTTTAAAGGCTACAGGTTTTGCAGTTGCGGCTGCTGCATGGCAAATAAGGTCTTGTTATATGCACCCTTCATAAAACAACCTATGTTACAGATTCCTATTGTTTGGTTTGATGATTTTATTTATTTTTCACCCTGACAGATAGGTACATTTCCTCTGTTTCTTTAAGACAGCATTTACCTGAGCAGCAGGAATCCAAATCTAGCATTTTAAGAAAGCCCCCCAAAAAAGACACTTCTTAGCAAACATCAGAGCAGTGCAAATAATTCAGAATAATCATTTATTTATTGGATTTGCCATTTATTTTTCTATTCACCACCGATTGCTAAATTCTTATATGTAAATTATTCATGAATTTCTGCCAATGCTTCTTCCATTTAAATTACTATGAAAATGTAGTTGCAATTATTCAGATTTCAACATTGGCTCTGTCAGCCTTTTGGAGCACTGGTTCTGTTCCATGATTGGTTGCAACTTGCCAATTTGGAATATGTTTCAAGCATTACACTTGAGTACACACTTCAAAATTTACTTTGTCAGTTCTATACTTGCAATTTGTGCTCTGAATATAATGTTTTCTGACATTTCCATACTGACAAAAGCTCTAGTGTAGACACAGCTATATCTTGCTTCAATGGACTTTTCAGTGGCATTATTTCAGTCATTTTTAGTGCCAAGACCATTACCAAAACACATAAGACAAACAGAAGAGTTCTTTGACGTTAACTGCCTCATGTTTTCGACTATTTAAAAAGGTGCTGCCTATACTTGTGTCAGTAGGACTCTTGCTAACAAGCCCTGCTGGTTGCTGCTCAAATTGGCCTTAAACTATATACCCATCACATCCCAAGAGTCCAAATGAGAGGTAAAGGGATGGCAAGTAATAGTCCTTCTAATCAGTAGATTCAGACCTTGGACCATCAGTTGATTCCCTCCACCCAGGAGGGAGTACTCCCCCATACAGAGCTGTTATAATCACTTTAGATAAAGCATCTGTACAACCCATCATGCCATCCTGACCAGAAGTCCCTATTCTCCAGCACCTGGAGTTCATGTGTGTCCGCAGCAGGAAGCCCTCACTGCCCCTACCAGTATCTGCCAAGAAGGAGGTGGTAAAATCTAAGGACAGGGAGACAGTTTGCTACTCAATCAAGACCAGAGTTCCACTGATTTGAGTCCTGGGGCTTCTTGTTCTTCAGTTTTCTTCAAGTGTTTTGTTTCTGTTGTGTGGTTTGTTTGGGTTTTTTTGTTGTTGTTTTTGGGTTGTTTTTTCCCCCCCGAGTGATTCACTGCACCTGCTTCAAACTTAAATGGAGGGATGAATGTGAAAAGATTTTTATATCAATATTAGCATTACCGAAGATCATCCCATTTTCATCTCAAAATCTCTAAAGCTACTTGCGAGTCTACAGTTGTATTTTATTATCAAAAGATCAGTTTATACCCAGTGTGCCTCCTGCACATCACAACAATCAAATGACCTGACTACCAAGCGGTTAGACGCAGATCAAGAGGGACGGGCAGAAAAAAACAGAGCTGCAGAAAATACTGCAAGTTGCAAAACTGTACCAATTCTCTCCAACTTTCACCAGTTTACTTTTTCCTATCTCTTTTTCGGAAGGTATGTCTTGGAAGAGAAAGATTATAATTGAATCTCTCAGTGTTAGCTGTAATGCATTTTACATTAGAAGAGCCTGATCTTGCTTCACAAGATTGAACAATGTTTGCAAGCCAGTAAAGCCACACTGCTTACTGTAATACATTCCTCTTTCCTCAAAACAGTAAGCTCCAGCAGTGATGGAGGAGGCACTCAATTGAAAAGATCTAAACAAGAAAGTATCATCATGTGAAATAAGGATAGATTTTGTACTATATTCAGACTGCTTATTTCAGGAGTGAAGTTTACATAAGAAATCCATCTTTCTAATGTTACAGACAAAAAAAAAACAGTCAAAGAAATAGTATTATAATCTAAAATTAAATCTAATATAATCTAAAAAGTCAACCTAAAATTGCATTAGTTATTGTAACTGGGATTTATAAACAAAGCATTTTTTAAGAGGATGTATTTTGTATAAGTTTTTCTTTGAAGTCCCTGGGCAGCACATCAAAGAAGGGAATATAGCATGCTTATTCTCTAGGGATGATTCTTAAAAAATCATCCTGCCACAGAACAGAGACCCATAAAAACTGTATTGGGGACACATTTTGTCACTTCTCTCAGCAGAACAAATGCGCGTAGGCAGGTTCTGTCTATTGACTTCAGTGGAGATTTGATCAAATCTCAGCTGTCTGATAATTACCTTTTGGTACAAAGAACACCATACACACTACTGAGCTGGGGAATTAGTCATCTCGCTTCAAAAACACACACAGGAACACTTCACATTGCTCAGAGAATTACCAAGTGAGCCATCTTGCTGGGACCATTTGGAGTAGGTGTCTTGATTTTTAGTGGAAAGCAGGCTTGAGCCAGAATAAGTGAAAGCAAAATGGAGGAATAAATGTGAGTTTCATGCAACTTTAAGCAGCACCAAGTTTTTATTTTTTATTTTCAAACAAGTATTTCAACAGTACTTGAAGGATCATCCTGAATGCTTTTGCAGATGAAATACTAGATGGAGGAGCAGAAGTAAATCAGTTAAATAAATAAATAAATAAAACAATCTAGATGGTGCGCTGCAAAATTTTGTGCAAGCCACTGATGCCGCAGAAAATTGATTTTCCCACAGGTTCTGCAGCTTTGCACTGCCTTTTGAAGTACAGAAGCTAGATATATTTTGCTATGTATTTCTCTGAACTAGAGCCCATAACGGTTTTATATTTTGCTGAACACTTTCCAGCTGATTAATGTTATGTTTACCAAACTATAAATATAGGATGATGCCTCCTTGAAGAAGTAATTTAACTTTTCTCTTCTAGTTTAGTAAATTGTTTTTGCTGTGTGTTTTTAAATAAATGATGTAAACATCATACTAAAAATAGATCCCTAGATTACATTATACATATGCATTTTCTTTCTAATAATGAGCAGAATCAAAGTAGCTGTAACAATCCTATATGCAAACATGACTTGGATATTAACCATACAACATGTGAAGTTTAATACAACATTAACGAGTTATTCAATGAAACGTAAAATTGTTGTGTCATTAATCAACTGACGTAAGAGTTTTTAAGCAGAGCCTAAAGTTTAGTGGCCTCTCTACATCCTTTCTAGGAAATCTCCTCTTTGCTGTTGTAAACACAGCCTGGCTGTTTTGTTTACTTGCTTCAGAGGGGAGATTCAGGACATATGGTTCTTTGTCTGGCTTTATCTGTTAACCCGAATATTTCCACTTTCAAACTTCAACTACATCATCCTGGTGTAAGGAAATGTCTTTGCTAATGATTTTACTGATTCAAACCAGGGCTTCTTTCCAAAACTCATTACATAACTAATTTCTCATATCTCATTTTGACATTTTTTACATGGCACAATACTTTTCCCCTGTGCTAAGCATTTCATATTTTGTGTAGTCTACAGATTATAAACAATGCTGAAATTAATTTGTATCTTATGCATTCAGCTTCACCCTGACTTAATCATTCTGCTATGTGCTTACTTAGATAAATGCCTGACAATGTTATTGACACTTCAAAGAAAATAAGCCATTTTCTTTATGCACGTACATCAGCACTGCTCACATTCACACACACACACAAAAAAATTAAAAATAATTTTAAAAAAACCCAAAAAGGGATAAGATCAGAAATAATCCTGGCTTAATCCAAATTCCATTTCCCCAAATTTGCAAGCATTGTAGTGTAAACATTTCACTAAATTATACTATTCTGTCCTCCAAACAGCAAGGAGCCATGAACAACACACTGATTAGTCAGGCCCTGTTCTGAATGGCATTAAAATGATTTGTTTTTCTCACACCTCTCAACTGTCTCTCATTTGAGAGCATCAATTCATTTTAGTCCTAGAATAAGCTCCATTCCAAATACACTGATGACTCCTGACATTTATTGGGGAAAACAAATTATTTCCATCAGAACTAAAGAATCTAGGAAGGTAATAGAAAATAATACTTTTTTTTTTTTTTCTTCACTAAATGAATTTATTTTCCTGCATCAACATGTTTAGATCTTACATTTGGACTTAACAGGGTAAAGGAAATATTCATATTTCCATAAAACTAATAATGCAGTGCTTCCTTACGTGCTTCATCTAAAGCTCTATAATTGAAAATATAATTAATAATTATATATAAATTAAATATAATATATTATTGAAATACATTTGAGTATATTGAATGTAATATATGAAAAATATAATGGAATTTTCAGAAAACACAGAGCTGTCAGCAGCCATCCCAACTTAACAATACGTCCCACCCACATAGAGCATTTGATTGTAGCAAGGCTTTGCATAACATCAGGATCTGCATCTGTGGAGAACGCTTAAGGAATATGCTATCAATACAGGCTTTTCAGGCCAGATTCTGCTCCCTTTATTAAGCTGAGTAGTCTTTTTGCAAAGACCTTGTCAATATTAAAAGAGCATGACCTTGAACTACACTTTTATAAAAGTTTGTTGGAAATTGTACATGGAACTCCCATTGGTGGAGCAGTAAGCACAGTTCTAATATGTGAACTACTTGACTATGAATATAAATAATCATAAAATGTTTTGAAATATTTTTCCATTTTCCTGTGTTTACATCACTTTGAAATGTCTTCCTCATAAGCATTCAATTGGACAATTTTTAAAGCTAGCTTGCACTATTCTATGTTCTGCCACAAAATAGTTATATGATCGCGTATCATTTGCAGAAAACATCATTCAGTAAAGATGATGCCAAACATGGAGCATTTCTGCAAATACCTCCTTTGTAATAAAAGTTCCACTTGAAACTTTTCCCCATGGGTATTAAATATTTAATGAATTTTGAGTGAAGAGTTTGTGATGTTCCCCTGAATCTGTGGTCAGAAAGACTGGCAATCACATCTTGCTTGTCTAGTTTCTCCACGACTCTAACCCAGTCACCACTATCTGAATGCATAAATACGAGTCACGTTACATGCTCTGACTACAGATTGCAAAAGCAACAGCTGTCCTTCCCCACTCTGAACACTTTTACAAAAAACACATGCTCTCCACAGTTCCTCTTGCACTCACTGGGCCAGCTGATAAGATCTTGTGCATGGTCCTAAGATATTTAAGTAATACTGAAGCAGTTATGCATGCTCTCCCCTCAGTCACAGGTACACATGTTTACATGCATACCTAACAGATCAACTGTGTATTTACTTACCATAATTACTTGTGTACTTTTGAGAATCACATGCATTTAAGAGTGACTGAAGTTCTGAAAGCCTGGGCCTTTTTGTTTTTGACAGAGACATTCTTTTCTCTTCCCCAGTTTAATGCACTGTTATGTGCAAGCAACTAGGACTTCAGATAAGGCTGAAAGGTATTTATCTTCCAAGGATGCTGCTCTAAGTGTTAATTTGGGGAGTTAAAACCACACCAGCTCATTGCTTTTACGTTATCGCTTTCAATAATTGATCAGATGTCATTAGAACTTAGAAAACAGACCCAACTCAGATGCTAAGGACCAGGTAAAAAGATTCACACAAATCCACCTAGTTAATGATAAATAAAGAAACAAGTCTATTATGTTAATTTCTCAGATCACAAAAGGAAAAGCAAATACTTACGGACTTATACCACAGATTCTGCAAAAATGAAGCAAAACAAAAAATCCTAACCTTGAGCTATCAATTAGTGGTTGTGCTTTTCCATTGTGAGCTTTTCTGTAAGTTATGCATTAAGAAAGTGTAAATATGACTACATTTTCTATCAACTTGACAGCTGCTTTCAGTGTTCTAACTTGAACTTGCATTTAATAAAGTCTCCTATGTTATTGTGAGTAGCACATTATAGTCCATCTTCAGATTAGCACCTCTCTTTCCTTGCAGACTGTTCTTCACTGACAGCTTAAGCTTTATCAGCCAATACTTGCTTTTTTTAAGTGCTCCTGACACCTAATAAACTGACCAAAAATCATGGCTGATGACTGTAGAAAATACTCCCCAAAAACAACACGATTCTGGTCTCAGCAGCAGAACTGTACATCTTTACAGCAGAACTCAAATCCAGCTTGCCACACATGGAATAGAGCTAAGTATCTCCATAAGTGTGCTGAAAATGTATAAGAGATTTATATTTGCCGTGGAGCATTCCGTAAAATACTTCTAATACTCTATATAGTCAGCAAGTCACCCATCCACAGTGTCATTCTTTCTGAAAGAGGCAATCCTTGAAAAGAGAGAGAGAAAAAGGAAATCTCATTAAAATACCTCCAATGGGACTGAGACAGCAGCACTTCAGAATGTACAGAAATGGATTTCCCTGCTCAGCAAACTTTTCTACTGACCACTCTTCAAGGAATGGTTGAAAATGAATTCACAGGCTCTTCCACTCCTCCATCCCTCTGAGAGATGGAGAGCTACTGAAGGCTGCCTCAGCTGTCGTCTACCATGCTTGTTTTTATTCTGAAGGACAGTTTCCTGTAAAGGGAAGGGATGTCTTTGCAAATACCAAATAAATGGAAAACAAAGAAGACTTTTGAGGTATAATTCATTTCCAGTGAGGCACAGGGCACACAAAATTTTATGTAACGCTGAATGCTGTATCCTGAGTTCATCACAAAGAAAAAGGTACAAGCTCAAAACCAAGACATCTAATGTGTTAAGAACACATTATATATGTTATAGCATCATTTCACCAATTCTGCTACTATCAAAGTCACATGTATGTGAAAATGCTGCACAACATCAAGGTCACTTTTCCTTTGTGAAGGAAAAGTGTTATCACAACTGAACAATAAATTATTTAATGCAGTTTTCAAAAATGCCTAAAAAATACATTATAATTTTCCTTTTATTCCTTATACCCTGTGAATAATGGTTTAAAGACACGGGAAAACAGAATAAAAGTTTGGGAATCAATTTAGGCAAAACAGAGGGCTACAAGAGAATCTTAAGGATTATGAAAACAAAAGCTAAGTCAAAGCAATAAGACCAGAAGCTCATAATGAATCATAACACCAGGCCTAAGCACTCACAAACCTTCCTTATTAACAAGAAGCAGCCATGGACCCCAGACAGCTTTTGGCATAGTCTCTCAAGGTTTAACTTCCTTAAGTCTGAATGCACATTCAGATTTCACACTCCTGTTTTTCCACTTTCAACTTCAACAGCAAACAGTTCACCCAGCAGGACAGTGAGCTTCTCCCTCAGGCTTGGACTGCTCCAACAAGGGACAGAAGTCTCTGAAAATATGTGCACAGCACAGCATCACATCCACAAAGAGAGGAGCTGGCCCCAGAGGAAAACTGAAGGGGCCCCTCTATCTATCTATCTATCTATCTATCTATCTATCTATCTATCTATCTATCTATCTATCTATCTATCTATCCATCCTATCCATCCTATCTATCCATCTATCACCATCCTATACCATACTGTTGTTTTACTAACTCAGCCACTTCACAAACATAATAAAAAAAAAAAAAAAAAGATGTAAACCCCTGCTTGGCAATGATTTCAAGTTTCTCCCTGTGTATCAAGGGGTTACTCTAGTTTTTATTTGTGGGTATTTGGGTCAATCACCACCACACTGTGGGAATAGAGGGTTGGGAGAACTTCTGTTTCTCTGCTAGCTTCAATTTACACATTTTGCAGAAGAGAGACCTTTTTGGCCTGTTTTTTATAGACTACAAAATTGCAGGATAGTTTTGAATTAATAGCGGCTATCAGGAAAAAGAATAGGAAATAAAATAAACTTCTACCCCTTGAGAAATAACCTTAGGGTCAAATCCTCCTCTCCTTTGTAAGGCAAATCCTTCTCTTAACATCAAGGACATGAAGGTTAGGATTCTCAGCTCCTCTCTTCCTCTAGCCTACAAAATTATACAACTAGGAAAATAAACCCCTTCCTCTGACTTTTAGAATCTTAGAGGAAGAATAATTCTGTCTTTTAAGAATTCACAATGGGAAAGAATGCAAGGCCATGCATTATAAAGTAAAGCAAGAAAACAAAATCAAATATTTGAACAGTTAATTTCATCTTACCCCAAGCAATTATTCCATAAAAAGTATTGCTACAGAAGAGCATAAAATGTCAACATTCTTCTGCAAAAAGTAGCACAAAATGTCCATAAATAAGCATGCAACTATTAACAGGTGCCTTTATTAGCATTATTGTTATTTTTGCTCTAGATATTTTAGTTTAAAGTGTACTGACTAGAAGATGCTGCTAAATGAAGGGAGGAGGTAGCAAGGAAGATCATAAATGTACTAGTTTGCACATTTTTATCAGGGAAAAGATGCTTATTAGTTTTAGAGAGCAGTTGTCTCAGTGACTAACTCACCTTTGAAAGAGAGCTAGAAACATATAATGGCCTTTTTTCTGTGTCATGTCATCAATTGGACTCTTCCCTTTGGCTTTATTACCAGGCTCCACATTCACTAACAAAAGCACAACCCTTTAGTACAGTAATCAGCATATGTGTGCAGGAACAGATCAATATTTTCATCAACTATGGCACTGCACAATTTAACTGATTTCACCTGATTTAACCCCTTCCAACCAGGTTCCAACTACACAGTTGTACCTGCATCAGCAGGTGAAAGACTTTTCACCATCCAGTGGTTTTATCTGCCAGATATACCCAATAGAATGAATTTTTGCTTGGTAGCTTTATACCTAGACTTATGATAAAGTATCAACAGGCATTTTGTACTTGGGAGAGTCCTCAGAAAGTTTGGTGGGAGTCAGTATTTCCCTAGACCTGAACCAGAAGAGGTGAGAGAGCCTCCAGCTGTGCACCTTGAAGGTACTGTAACATGAGGCTAAAACGACAAGTCATGAGTTTCTCTCTGGAACATTTAGTTGTTAGCTTTGATGGATTTAATATCAGACACAACTTAAGACATGGTTCTTCTATGACACACATTTAAAGGCTTCCTCCCAAACCCCCCATCACTTATATTAGCTTCTTTCTTATTCTACTGCTTTCTGCCAAAGCCCTCCTCATTCACAGTAAATATAAAGTGACTTGAAACAGAAGAGAGTGGGAGTTTAAGTCTATGGGGTCAGCACAGCTGAACCATCTTAAAAAGGACTGAAAGCAAGGATAAAGTGGGTGGTGTTGATTCAGCTTAGAGAGAGAGGTGCAACAGCAAGAGAACAGCTGGAGAAGCTGCAATCCCCCCAGCTTCCTACCTACAATTTTCCCTTAATTATAAAGGCCTTACATGAGATTAGAAACAAAACCAAAAATAGTTTTCTGGTAAAACCCAACAACCCCACCCTATGTTTCTCCCCATGAATGCTTCATTTTATGAGAAAATATTGACCCTATCTGCCCAGACTTTTTTTTTTTTTTTTTAAGCCTTGATATTATTGTATATCTCAAAATAAAAATCTTAGGTCATTTTCTCAGTGCAAGAAACTACAACTACAAAAAGTCTGGTCTGCTTGTATGATCAACCACAAGGCTTAGCAACCTAAAATCTTATTTTTCTAACTCAGTTTAAAGAATTGATACAAGGTTATATCTGTTTGTGAAGCTATATGTTCTTAAGTTTTCTTAAATAAGAAGTAAAAGTTAAGTTAATGTAAACAAATTTAATTACAAGGTAGATTTTCTTTCAAAGTTTTTTTGCTTTGCCTTTTTTTTTTTAATTTAAAGAACAAATTT
>JANIJG010020541.1:35385-48662 GCA_024611175.1 Megaceryle torquata
GAAAAAGCATAATTTACAATAAATCTTGCTGTTAAAGAGCAGAACAATTAGCATCTTAAGAAGCTGCACATAAAATTGTGATGGTCTTCTACTCTTGGCTACTAGATAGTACCAAGGACAAAGTTTTGAGGGACTTCTCAGACTTGAACCATCTTTCATTGTAGATTCCAAAACATCTCATTAAAACCCCTTAGATTCTGGCATAGGAAGATTCTGGCACATGCCATTCAGTTCTATAAAATCTCTAGAGCAGAGCCAAATTAAAAGAAAACAATATAGGCAATTTAAAAGAAAGAGACTGATTTAACCCTCCCACTTTCTTAAAGAAGTCCAACGGCTTCAGCTGAAGTTAAGACATAGCTGTAGTATCTATAGTCTCCAATAACTAGGATTTAGGACAGGACTAGATTCCATAGGAATAGTTACACAGGTGACACAGCTACATGGAGGCACTGCATCAACTCTGCAACCTAGTCCACAAATCGGGAGAAAATCTGCAAAAGCTAACACGTAAATGACTTGGAATGCTTGAGAACTGCAAACAAATCCCACCCCGTAGCTCAAAACCAAACCAGAATTAGTGGAATTGATATGACAATACTTGAATGCAGCCTTTACCCCATTCAGTATTTTGCAAATTACAGTTCCCAGGGCTGTATGACAGTGCTAAGCAGAAAGAGAATTGAAAGTATTCTGTTAAAATGAGATTGCTCCAGTGGCCAGTCTTTAAAGCTTCCCACATTTGTATTAGACAAAATACTGCCAGCTCAATGTTTTAGAGGTATTTAAATTAAATCCAGGATATACCTGAACTACAGCATTGCTGAGGCAAAGTATTTCTTCTAAAAGACGCATATCAGGGCAGTTCACAGACATCTGCCAGATCCTTCAGGACTTCTTTAAACCAAAGGCCAAGTATAGGTGCCCACACCCACCCTCCAAAAAGATAACAAAATTATTCACAAAGGTCCATTAAGCACATTCTGTGCCTTGCTCAGCATATAAGCTCCTAAATAAGGGACATCGTATAAAACAGCCTAGATTCATAGCTTTTCCAGTGAAGAAATTATTTTACATCCACAGTTTTGTTAGGAATCACATCACAAAGGATACATAATACATCGGGGAACATCCTTACCACTTGCTTCCAGCCTCATATCTGATCTCCATTGTGATGCAAGTGTTGCACTTAACAGGGACTTCCTTAAAAAGCAGCCTATTAGCATGGATTCCGTGATGCCTGACATTATACTTTTCCCATCAATTTTACATAGCAGCTTTACCATTTAACAATGCAGGTTTGAAACAAAGAAAATAAAAGCAATACAAAACCTATAAAGGCTTTGCTCCTTTACTGATCATGCTTTCAAAAGCCTTTGATGTTACCTTTACCTCAATCTTCTCGAAAAAAGATCTATACATCAGGTATAGCTTCCTAGGTGATGGTGGAACATCCTTGCTAGCCTTTGTGCTGAGGAGCAGCTCTTACTTTACTCTCACTGCCATTCTTTGGGGACTCATGTTATCCACAGCCAGAAAGGTCCTCGACAAAGGTAGCAAGGTACAGAATAACTCACAAGTTGGGAGTGGACTGCAGAGATGTGTTCTCTGGAGCTCCATAGGGGTAATGGGAGCGGGGATAAGAGGACAAGAGGAAACCTACTGATGGGGCAAGTGGAATGACTGCTGTTTTCATTAGCCAAACCCATTCTGACAGCCAGTATGAAACACGGTGCTGGATTTCACCACTACCGGGCAGTCTGTTGACTTACAGATTTTATAAAGAATTTTGATTTCCTTCATGCTTTATGCAACCAAACAGGACTTTGCCCAGTCTGCATTAATGCAGAAAAAAACCTCAAACACCTGGCTTTACAAAATACACATGGAAGCAGTTAAAAACCTCAGAAGATACACATTACTGCAATTGAACCAAGAACACATTAGGAAAGTTGTTACCTATGGTAATGTTGTATCTTCAGCATCCATAACCTATGTCTAACATAGCCTACCCATAGCTCAGAGCCCATCACACCTTCCTGCAAACCTGAGAGAAGACCTAGACAAAACAGCAGCTTGCTGTGACTTCATCACAGGAAGCTGAAGCAGCATTAATGAGAGCAATGGTTAATGCAGCTGTTCGGCCATCAGCCCTTTTATCACTAGCCAGGGAACACTAAAAACACCACAGCTGAGACCAGAGCATGAAGATCTTTACTATAACACAAACAACCTGCCCTAGCAGGCATTAATCAGACTCCACAAGTATAGAGAGCTGATTAGACTAACAATTCCCCTCTAAGGCTCCATGATTAAAGCAGAATGAAAATAGATATACAGTCAAAGACACACAAGAGGATACTGAATACAATGTAGGTGTCAGTATTGTTAAGGCTGTATTTTGTAGCAGCCAGAACAGCCAGTTATTGAGCTTCTTTTTAACACTGGGCAGTTGTACAAGACAGACATAATGCTTAAGCCCCCAAAGTATTTCACATGAGGCTTAAGAGAAACCACATAGACCTCCTATGTGTTAGTGAGGCCACATGCAAACTGATTTCTTGCCCACATACGTAAGACCAGCCTGTTCTGTAGCAAATACTGCTTTCCGAAAGTGAAGCAATATCTTCTGGTGTTTACTTCTAGTCAATGGAGCTTCAACCAGCACTTGTTCCTTATTCATCCACTTGTCCCAGATGAATTTCCCCCAAAAAGCTCCCTCACCTAAGAACTGTTAATTTGTGATTCTGAGAATTAGTAACTAGCAAAGCAAACATCAGCTCACAAGATGCTTTCAGTCACTGTCTCATATTTAGCAGATGTTAAGATGCATCTCAAATACTGAAAACTTCACTGTTGGCTTGTGTAGCTCCAGATTTGTTACTAGCTTTTTGCTACATCTCCCATAACTATTAACATAAGCCTAGAGTAGAATATACCAACAGAGGGAGAATATTACCTTAGCATTATTTCAAACAATGGATTGTTCTGGTTTACACTGCATTGGGGAGGGGAAAACCAAACAAACACACAAACAAAAAAAGGAAATGACATCCAGGTCTCTCATTTTTCTGCTTGATCCCATTTCCCTAATCGGTTCTTGTGCTCTAGCAAAGACTGTCCAAATGACAGAATAGACAGAAGGAGGTAGAAAACCACGGGAGTCTTTTAGCTTCGTAAGTACCTTTGGATATAATTTGATGATATTCTTGCCTCATCAAATTCAGGATTCATGCAGATTTTTCTTGTGCCTCTACATAATGTAATGGATATAAATCTCATCCCATAGACACTACCCTTGTTCTTTTCTAGCTTTCTCCTGACAGTCTCCTCTTACATCTCTCTGACCTCTTCCAAAAATGTTTGTTCCAAAGCCTCATTTCCCCACAGCTGGAGCTACTCTCATTCTGTACCACTTTTTCTCTCTCTCGCACTTCCCTCCCCACCCCCAATCGTTTCTAGAAATTTCATTTTCTCAGCTCCTTTTAAAGTTTTCTTTCCTGCTGTTACTAGACAAATGAAAGACTTTTAAAATTCATTCACCACCGAATATCTTTAAATTACAATAACCTGTAATTTCTATTGTGCTGCATTTCTCTTCTACCACTTAATTCCATAATGTGTTCTGGGATACAGATAATGCATTAGGTAAGTGGAACTAGGAACAGCAAATGGCAAATATATAATTTGGAATTCTGTGTTTGCATTGAAACTTGTATGTGCGAGATAGAGTTAATGGACATGACAGTATTGTCTTCAACTAATACTATACTAGCAAAAAAAAGCAAGTATGTGAACATGATTTTTTTTTTTAACTTACATAAGCCAATGAAATAATATTAATGGATTCAAAGGAGTTCCACATACAAAGAACTATGTCAATGGACACTTTCTAAATTGTTTTTCTTAAGAGGGACACTGTGATCACCCCCCCCACCCCCCAAAAGGCTAGAATTTTATCAGTGGTCCAATGCCATATTTAAGGCTGATTAACAAAACCATTTTGATTCTTTTAGCATATTTTTACTTTAAATAAAGCAATTTTGTAAAGGATAAATCAACTATACAGGCTGCCTCATGCCTATGAGAATTCTGAATTTTCCAAGTAAGTGCAGTATGTGGCTACATAACTATTCTACCATTTTCTAAGTATAACTGAAAAGAGCCCAGTGTAAACTTGTACTTGAATATAGGCAATATATTGCAATGTACCAGAAAAACCATTAATAATTCTATCAAAACTGTTGTTGAACCCTGTCCTTCAGTCAAGCAACCAAGAAGCAACAAAAACATTCTGCAAAACTTCAAGTTTAACTCCTACAAATGGAGCTGGAGATGCACTCCAACACATTTATGTAAATGCAGCATCACTGATGCTATGAGTAAGTGGGGAAAAAATGCAAAGGAAATCTATTTTGGTATATAGATTAAGAACTAAAAATCATTTGTGTTTTAAAATAATGTCGGTCAGGTCTGCTGTGCCATTGATTTTTTTAGCAGAAGTCTCCATTTAATTCAACAGGGGAGTTCTGCTTGAAAATAAAAGGCTAGAGTATGCCTGCTATTTTTAGGGACATCTGATGTAAATCAGAACAACAGTGATTATAATAGACATATCCTGATTTACTTTAGCTGAAAATTTGGCTTTTAGAAGCTGATGGAAATCATTTGTATGTGCTGTAGAGGTATCATGTAGAACGGAAACAAATTCCAAGATTGCATTATTCAAATGTCAGCAGGTAAGCCAGTGCTCTACAAGAGAATTTGTTTCTAAGCTAAATTAACAACAAATGAAAGTTGCCTTTTCAAAAAATTTTACATAAAGCTGTCACTGTGGTTGCTTGCTTACATGTTGATTTTATCTGATGTGATTTTACAAGTCTGTGATCAGAACAAGAGGAACATATGTTCAGTTTCCTACTTTTCAACTTTATCTGCTGCAAATACAGCGATGAAAAAACTTGTGACTCAAGTACCTTTAAGAGAATTTAACTGAAGCAGAAAAAAACTAGTCTTAATTTCTATCTCCTTCAGTAAGAAAAATATTTATTATCAGAATATACATATCTTAATTAGGAGTTTTGTTTAGTCTCAATGAAAAAGAATATGTGCACTGAAGGAAAATAATGGCAATGAGAAGCCATCAAGGATGTGGCAATACTGCACATGTCACACAGTGCAATGAAACCCTGCGATGGATATTTGCCCATTACATTCCATTCATTCTGAAGAGGTCCCATGCAGACTCCACTTTAGCTTTATTCTTGTATGACCATTTTAACTTCCAGAAAAATACTGATAAAATGAGGTAGTCGATGAGGAGCAAAAGAATGACTAAGGGATTGCAAGGCATGCCTTCGAGTGACAGACTCAAGAGCAGCAATCAGTTTAGCTTGTAATAGAGTTTGCCAAAGAAATCTTTATAGGTTACTTGCTTACCATGTAAGGAAGCAATACAGGGAGTACAATGGACACTCCAGAAGACAAAATAGAATAAGATACTATTGAAATTGAATTGCTTCTCAGTTCTGGTAAGATTTCTCTATTCTTTTTTTTTTTCCCCTCCTAACAGAAATGCTCAGGGTCAAACAAAAAACAGTTCAAGAAAATCAGCTGATCCATGAATAATGGGGGTAAAATTAACTGGTCAGAGAGGTCCTTTTTTTGATCTTCCTCCAAAGTAAGACTTTAATTAGTAAAAACAAATATTTGTTGACATCACAATGTAATGAAAGACATTAATTTATAATAAATTAGAAATACAAGTCTCATTAAAACATGAGGTACTCAAAATTCAGTAAATATCTTTCCTCCAACTTAAATTTTATTCCAGACAAAGGCAAAATTAATATTATCAATATACAACTTAAAAAAAAAAAAAAAACAAAAACAAACCACAACTGAGAAGAAAACAAGAAGTTTAAGATTAACCCAAACCCAATATTCCCACTGTCAAAATTTTGTCATATTTTCCAAGGAGTATGTTGATGTAACAAGAGAATGTGCCCTCCCCAGGCAAAATGTAAAACAGGAATTAAATGATTCATCAAAAACTGTAACAGTAACATGGGTCCATTTGATAGAAGTATGGTTAAGAAATTATCAGATGTGAAAAGGCACTTTAAGAAGAACCTTCACGGAAGTTTCCTAGCATCATGTTCCACATATCATTGCAATCCTCCCCCCCACCCCTTCAACAATAATTTATTGACTCTTCACTGAACTCTTAATTATAATAGCCAGGTACTTACTCTCTACTCAACATTTAAACTCCATAAATCCCTACCACTTCACTGTAACAAGAATGAACATTCTTTCTGAGCAGGGTTTGATACATCGAACAGATGCATACCATTTTCTTGGAAAATGGGTGGCTTCTGCTTTGAAGTGAGAAAGACTTGAATAGATTGATCAAGACAAAAACCTTTAATTTCTAATCAAGAATCTAATTCCTTAACACAATTGTAGTCATCAAGCTCAGCAGTTTTCCTGACCTTCAGCCATAGCTGTCTTATTTTTTTTTACATTGCAGGGGAAGTGCAATAGACATCTTCAGCAGCTCTCTGATGTTCAAGCCATCTCAAAAGACAGAGGGTGAAGCACAAGACCATTTTTAAGTTTATTGGTACAGTGAAGATCCAAATCTCACTGGACTTAAATATCTGGTATTAAACTACATAAAGAGTTTTCAGAACTCATAATTTAATGGAATTTTCAGGTTGGTTGTAAGGGAGAGTACAGGGTAAGCATCTCACCAAGGGCTCATACTTGCTTCAGGGTGAAGGCAGTTGCAGAAACAACTGCTTTCAATAAGGTTAAGAAAAAATAATGGTATTTTCAAAATCATACCCACAATTTTAGTAAAGGTTTGCATCATAATTCACTTTTAATCACAAGATTCTGTATGTTAAAGACAAGACACAGTAAATAGAAACAGGAAAAACCAGTCCTATTTAAAAACATTAGGATTCATTTTCTACTTCTCCAGGAAAACCCCACAATGGTCCCATCAGCTTTGTAAGACATTTTTATATACATTTTGTGATGTCGCGAGTCACAGTTTGACAGAGACAGCAAAGCCTTTCCTGGGCTAAACAGATTTATGGTTCATTATACAACGGTTACAACTGATTGGCACTTAATTAGGGAGTGTTACTGATTGATTATTGATTCATCATTGGGAGATCTCACATTCCTGTTTCTTATTTTACTGTCAAATTTCACCCTTGAACAAGGTTATCAACACTACATAATCTCATAGATACAAAAATAGATTTTAATTACAAGTAACCAGTCAATATAATGCTAAACTAAAATTATTCAACAGCAACATATCCCCAATTCTTTTACACTCTGATTCAGAGATGGTTCCGATCTCTATCAAGATAACAGATTTTCTGAGTTTCTGAATTAGAAGGGGCACGATAAAAATCAAAAGGAAAAAAGCAATTAACAAGATTCATGATTTTGCTGTTTTATTTGATTTTGTCTGTTTATTACCATGACTTCGCTGTATCCAGCATCTCGATTACATTAACAGGATATTTACCCACATGTATAATTTAAACCATATTGACAAAAAGTCCCAGCAATTGGCGAGTGGGAACTTGGGCTTTAAATTAATCTGGGGAGGGATCAAATCTGCTTCTATTTTTATTTGGAACATAAATGAAGTGTGGTCTTTGCTTTGGTATCTCTAACTTTATTGTCATGCAAATCATAGGTATTGTGGCCCCAGAAACACAAATGCACATGCAGTTAAGTGGAAATGATACTGTTGTTCTTGAACCCACCCACTAAAACTATGATCCCTTGCCATTCATCTAGCTAAATAAGGGATGAGACAATTTAAGATAATTATCCCCTGCACATTCATGGTATATTTGATGCACAACATGCTTCTTTAGTCACTCTGAAATTACTTTGAGAACAACAATTATAGCACCGAAACAAATTATATCTAAGAAGTGTTCTTTCCACTAGGGTGATGTACAAATGACACTGGTAGCTAGAAGTCTCCTCTCACTCCCCCTGTGCTGGGTATAAGAAACCCCAATTTCCAGAGCCAAGCAAAAGAACCAAAAGCCACCTGGTTTAGAGGAATTGTTGATGAGGAGACATGGAAAAAATCCACAAGTGATAGTACCCTTCCCTTAAGAAAAGGCTTCACAATGTTAAGTCTACCATCAAATTTGCATCATTTGAAAAAACAAGCAATAGCAAAAAAATGAAACAAACCAAAACCACTACGACTTCCCACCCCCCCAAAAAAAACCCAAAACAAACAAACAAACAACAACAAAACAAAAACACAAAAAAAACCCCACCACACACCAAAAAAAACCAACCCCAGACAGAGAAAAACACACACACAAGAAAAAAAGGTGATTTCCTCTATCAGAGCGTGGTCATCTCACAATACCAGATTTGTACAGTATTTTCTTACTACCCAAGAATCCTGAACATAAAAACTAAGCTATTGCACCTGATTTCTGCATATGTAACAAGAATAATCATAAGACATTCATTTAAATAAATTAGAAAATCAAAAAGCCCTTTTTCATTAGAAAAGTCCTCAGAAATGGAACCAGTAAAACCAATAACAAAGCATTTTAATCAAGTTATTCTATGTCAGAAAGTGAACCAGTGCAACTGAAAACTTGTCAGAATATAAACCTGTCCAGAAAGCAATGAGGGATATGTCTTAGGCTCATTGAAGTTGCAAAAATGACCTTTTACAAATGAAGTGTTAGCTTTGGACCTGATCCTCAAAGGGGCTATCAAGCATTATTTGTCCAATTTAATAGAATGCTGAAATCCATGTATTATATAAGTACACTAATAATCCTGAAGTCGAAGGATCTATCCACACATTGAATATTTAATGTCATGTGAGGCACTCAAGCAGATATTTAACATTAAATGCATGGGTCCCTCATAGAACCTAAAAAGGACTACTCATTAGCTTGGTTATTTGGATAAATTAAGTGATGGATTAAGCACTCATTCCAAGCCAAATACCCAGCCTTCCAATTTTATTGTCCCAATCTTTTACAAACACTAATTTATAAAAACAGTAGTAAATTTATGCTTAGTTTGACTTGTGCATACTATCATCATTAGCTGACTTTCCAAACATTATTATGTTTTCTCTTCATTAGAAAGCAGTACTACTGGCATGCACATGATGATTCCATGTTGAAAATATTACTCAGTCTTACTTACTCAATCACAAACCCTACTCACATTACAATTTACTATTAGATTTCATCATCTATTCATGATAATAAGCAATATTAACTAGGTCATCATTTTAAACTGCCTTAATTAAAATCCTTGATTCTTTAGGATCGTTACAGATGATTACCAAATTATATCAAGAAAGGCTTTGGCCAAAAAGAGTGTTTGCTATATCAAACGAACATTTGACAGAATAATACCAACCCTATATGTGGAGACTATTAACAAACTTTCTCTTATGATATATCCTAAGATCACCTTTCAGAAATTATTTTTCCCTCTCCTGTCTTTCACAATAAAACCTACATTTTGATTAAAAAAATATTGCTTTCACTCTTCTGCAAAGTTTTCCATGCCTTTGATCTTTCAAGAGCCCTGAAATAATGATTTGTTTTGTCTAGAAATATTTCCTCCCCAAGGATAAAGTGTAAATTTATTTTTCTGACTACATTATATTCCATAACAGTCAAATAAAAGTCAAAAATAGATGTAACTTCTGTACACGTTGTTTTTGTAAGTTTACCTTATAGGACACAAAATATGCATCTCAATTGAAGATGAAAGAGCAATCACTACCAAAAGAAAGAAAATTTACAAAACCACTACTTGACAATAGTATCTGAAATGTTACACTAAAAGCCTGACTGAAAAACCTCCAGAGTCAAATGGAATTTCTTCCATTGTTCCAAGCAGAACTCAGGCTGGGTCTTTGCTTTATTTTCAAACAAATCTTGTTTAAGCATCACTTGTAATGATGATCAATAAATATAAATGAAAAACGCTCATAATACAGCTGCTCAGGGTGTTTGGAGGCAGAGGGAACACTGCCCTGAATTCAACCAGAACAGAAGCAAACCACACATTGTGACATGGCAGAGGGAGAGATGACATGTCTTTAGGTGGTAGTTACAGGAAGATCATGCTCCTGACACAGGAAGACAGGGATCAGGCTTTTTATAGCAGTGATGCCATAGCAGCTGGAATATTGCATTCCCCTGCACAAAAATATCGACAAATCACTGAAGTGAAATACAAATAATCAAGAGACTAGAAATATCGATCTAAGGTAATGATTGAGCGAGCCAAACATATCAAGCTTGGCTAAGAGAAAACAAAAGGTGAGATCTGATAGCTCTGCACAAACACCCAAAAAGGACAGCTTTCAGAAAGAGAACGGAATCATTTAGGGTCTTTAACAAAAGAATCAGCAGCATTAATGGGAAAAAAAAAAAGGGAGGGTGGCAGCCTTATCTCATTCCTTTTGAAAACAAACCTATTCCTGTTTGAATAGCAGAGGTTTGTGCACAGAGAACGCAGGGGAAAACTCTGGTAGATAGCAACTGACCGAGCCGTTCACAGAGCTGCCCTATGGCTTTTTCCTTGTTTGCAGAAACCACTTGACTTTGTAATTAGGCTGAAAACTCTACTAGGCAGGGCACAGCGTAGTGGAGCTTATCTTAACTTGTGTTCTGGTTATAAACAATACACTAAGCCAGTTAACAACAGACTTGCTAGAAAACTTTATGCTAGCAGAGTGTAACTGCCATGGAGTTTTGGCTGTATATCAGTGCAAACTCCAACACAGCAGAACTAGTATGAACAAAGTCTAATTTGGAGACTTCTTGAAATCTATATAAACATCTGGTTTATTACTGTACTAGCAATCTGTAAACCCTCCAATAGTGTAAAATCCCTTGCAGCAATAACATTAGAGGAAGGAAAGTGATAACAAAAAGAGTTCAACAAATAGCTGCCTTCAAAGAAACCAACATGTTTCTTTGTATTTCTAAACTGTGATGGAATTTAAGTTACAAAATCATGTGAGTATTAAACAGTATGAAGTAAATTTTCCAGTGTTCATTCCTATAACTTAAAATATATACCTTAGATATTTTATCAATTTACTACAAAATAAGAAGTTTATAGGAATTGAATATGATGCTAGTACAATAAATAAGACTAGAATCACAACACAGAAAACTGTTTTCCCACTGTACTTCAAAACTTTGTTATGGTGCTGTGAATATCCACTTATTTCCAAGCTTGTTTTTAGCTATATATGATGACAGGTGGGCTTTAGGCCTGAGTACTGGGACTTATGTTAAGGAAAGAACATATCATATGGAACATTAATAGTTTTTCTAGTTTCTGAAATATTTCAGAACTTGTTTTCAACTCATAAGAAGAAATAAAGTGTGATCGAATTGTACCTGGAACTCAAGAAAAAAAAAAAAAAAAGAAAAGCATTTCAAGAACTTATAAAAATTGAAATTCCTTTAACTTTATGGAAATTTGGTGTTCTGGATGTTAGAAAACTAAGTCATAGCTCTACTTGGAAACTACTAAGATTATGAAATCCACATGGACAAGAAAACGTCACCGATGTAGACTGCTCTAGATGAGACATGGACCATGCCTGTTTGAGATTCACTCTCTTGCTTAACCTGATGATGTGAAAAAAACCAAAACAGAACAAAGCCAAACCAACCAAACAAACCAACAAAAAAAACACATACAAACAAACAAAAAAACCCAACAAAAACCCAACAATCAGGCCAAAGCAGAAACTTCAGTAAATAGATAGATTTTGCCTTTGAGGTGACTAATCCCAATTTAAAACAATACAAATAATAATCCCATATCTCCTTCATACACTACCCAAATCCTTGCAGGCCTCCTGGGATGTGACTGTTCTCTAAAGCCCTACAGCATATAACATGTTTATTTGTGCCCTCAGTAAAGAAAAGAGAATAATAGAAAATAAAGACATGTAAGTCCTCTGTATCCTCAAAACTAGCCCTATATTTCCACAAGGTCCAGGCAAATCTCACTAACACTTATTTACATCATAAAATCCAGCTCATGTTTTCAGTGCAACAATTAAATAGAGAAAGAAGAAGAAAAAAATCCTTCCCATCCAGACACTCAATGTGCCTTCTGCAACCTGAACATGGTCTTCAGCTAATGCAAAGAATAAAAGGACCAGACAAACAGAAACTGTGTCCAACGTTGACTCCTCAGCCACATGCTTTTCTCAAAGGCTTGATTTGATTTATATTGTGGGCTCAATATATTACCTGTAAAATACGTAAACCCTACATACTTCATCTTAAAAGCTTATTTTCTGAGTATGAGATTTAGTACTAAAAAAAGACTGTGTTTAATTGTACGACAATGAAAGGATTTGAAGCAAAGCTCTGAATAATGGAACTTTATCCTCCCGCAAACAAGAGAGATGATACAATGTATTCAATATTATAAATCCTGCTGTGCTGCCAAAGTTATAATAGGGCATTCTTAGAGGAGAGCCTAATGATGGGAGAAAATATAACTTTTTTTTCCTTACACAAATTCATACATTTTCTCAGAATTGCATCTAAACAGTAAGGTACTACCTGCAGAAAAATAAATTAACATAAAGCTGTTATATTGGGCTTGGGCTTTTTTTGTAATCTGTTATAGATTATGCCTTCTTCCTGAATATTACATTAAATGTAGGTATTATAGCAGAGCTTTTAACACAAGCATTCTGAAATGTATGGAAAACAGCCTGAGTGAAAGAAATTTGTCTCAACCTCTTGTCTGTTGGATTTGTTTAAATACCTCAAATAAATTCCTATATGGTTAACTCTGAAGTCCACAAAAAGATGATGTTACTTCTGTTGTATATTTTTGAGGGTTAAACTGTACCTGCCAGGAATACCTCCAGAGCATTAAGAAAGCATCGCTTTCGAAATATCAGAGAGACTTTTTTAACCAGGGATGGGGAGAATAGAATTGTGTAAAGTAATAAAAGGCCTTTGGACACCACTAAGTGGAACAACTGACCAAGAAGCAAGTGCTTCAGAGCAACAGAAAATTAACTTTTTTCCTATTATTTTTACCTTGTGGTAGACAGTGTCCCCTGTCCAGCCCCCCCCCCCCCCCCCCCCCCCCCCCCCCTCTTTTCCCCTCAAAAAAAAAAAAAA
This sequence comes from Megaceryle torquata, assembly GCA_024611175.1. NCBI lineage: Eukaryota > Metazoa > Chordata > Aves > Coraciiformes > Cerylidae > Megaceryle > Megaceryle torquata. The sequence continues at coordinate 48,594 of JANIJG010020541.1, forward strand.
AAAAAAAAAAAAAATATAAAAAAACATTTTATAAATAAAAATTAAAAAATTATCTAATCATTTTTTTTT
>JANIJG010020541.1:48672-224088 GCA_024611175.1 Megaceryle torquata
ACCCCCCCCTTTTATCATCCACTAGGAAAGAAAGACAAGAATTTGCAATATATTCACAAATATTCCTGTATCAAGAGATTATTAAGTCCCTGAACTTAATTTTTCAGTTTAATTACCCACAAAACTTGTTTCTTGGCTAATATACTTCTGTTATGAGTAACTAATTAAAGTGAATATTCCAGCTAGGACTCAGCATGCACAAAACCATAAATATACATTGAGATACAAAGAACATAAGTATTTCAGGTAGCTCCATGTAAAAGCTAAGTTAACGTTGCCTTTGTCTTATATTATTATTGTTAGGCTATATAATAGAATAATATAGACTGTTTCCAGAGAAAACAAAACTCATAAGAATATGAGGCTTTCAAAACCATGTGTGAAAAAGAGCATTGGTCCTTACATTGCACATTTGACACGGAGAACTACACAGAAAGATCTTACACAGCAGCAGGAGTTAGATACTCCACACCAAGATATAGAGCTCACCATGCTGTTACTGGGTTGGAAAAAAAGGTGAGGATTGCCATTGTTTCTGTGAGATCTAATAAGCATGTTATCCTCTGCTCTAATGATAGTAATGAATTAAATCATGGTTAAATAATTAATTGCTTCCTTCTAGGTCTGAGGGATAAATCAAACTTGATCACAATGATTCCAGCACTGTAAATATTTACAACCACATTTGCAGGGGACAGAAGACTGCAGAATTACACATAGCTGGGGTCTCATGGTGCTTTTTGTTCATGCCTTCATTTCAAAACACCTACTCCATCCCACAAGAGAGATTTTAGTGGTTAATTCTGGCTTAGGAAGAGGTAAACCTCTCTCCATCTACTAAAGCTAAGAATAGATCCCTCACAAGCTGGGTTTATTGGAAGTTAATTATGAACTCAGTGCGCGTCGAAATGCTCTCTTCAAAAGGGCAGCTGTTCCCTCTGGCTTCCTGGGGGCTGCTCAAGAACGAGCTGTGTGGGCTGTGGCCCATGGTCAGCCAGATTAGACTTGCTGCCAAATTACAGCAAGAAACTTTTACCAAAGTCTAAATGAAAAGGGATCTGTCAGCGTTAATGATCTTCCACACAAATTTGGGGCCAGATTAAATTCGAAGTAATAACTACGAAAACAATTATCTGCCTTTTTCAGTTCATCTTTTCAGATATGGCTGTGTGCAAGATGTCACATCAAGGGACTCATGCCACAAAGAACCAGCAGGTTCTAGTTACCCAATTCTGAGGTGTCTCCACCTTCCTGACTTCACAGAATTTAACTGGACTTTTGCCATTGCTTGCAAGGAAATAAGATTAGAATCTTCCAAACACAATTACTAATGAAGCCTGTGTAAGAATTATCTGAGACCTCTAAAATGAGAGGACTGGCACCCCGGTTGTTATAAATCAGTGCAATGGCACCACTTTCAGTAGTATTTCACCAGTTAGTAAAGAATATCCCCATCTGTTAATAAAGCACATGATTTGGTAGGGATTCCAGGGAGGGTGAGGGGGAAGTAATCAAAAGAGTTTATTACTATATAAAGGAAACAATAATTAAAGCAGTGACTAATTCTATCCTGAATTTTTGTAGAGGCGGGAATAAAAATACTAAATAAAACCAAATAAATATGATAGGCTTAAACCAGTATTTCTGCAGCAATTACAAAAAGCGTTCTCAATAACTCTCAATAAAGTCATGATTCTGAATAATTTGCTAGGACAAATTAATGTAAGACTTTAACTTCATAAATACTGGTAGGGTTTGCATCTCTGAGCAATGTTTTGTTTACACCATCCAAACAAGATCAGGGGGCTTTTCTTACCCATTGGAGTGTACAGCTTCTCTGTACAAAAAGGACTAGAACAGGATGGTAAATATGTATTATAAGTTTGTGATATTTTGCAAAAAATCCCATCAACAATGTATTAGCTCCGTGACACATTGGATTGTTAACTCATTTCTGTAATTATATGGTTTAAAACATATGGTTAAACAACAGCTGTAATCATGAAACAAATATGCACTGTACTATTATTCTGAAACACCACATCTAACATATATTTGACTCCTAAATAGAAATTGGCATGATCAATATTAGGTATTAAAGCAAGCAGCAAAATCAGGAGTATCAAAGGGCTTAAACCAAATTGATATACTGTTTGTTATACTACCGCAAACCATTTGTGTATGATAAATTTAGCTTGGGCATTTTAGATAAATGCAGAGTTAGAATGGAGACCCCATTCTGTATAAGATACCTGTTACCTAATCTTATTTCATGAACTGATAAAGAAGACAAAAAAAAAAAAAAAAAAAGTAAAACCAACCAAACAAAACACCAGTCTATCATGGATTTCTTTAGAACAGTTTTCAATTTGGAGATAGGGAACTGAATGCCTGTGGACAGAGACTTGGGAAGCATTAGAGTGAAAGATAAGGAAATACTGTATACTTTATGAAAGCATTTGTGAAAAGCTGTCTTGGGAACTTCAGAAGCACCGTGATGGTAAAACTCAGTGGAGCACATCTCAACCCCAGTGGAGTACATCTCAAACAGCCACGTTCCATATACTGGTCTCATTAAAAAGAATTGCTCTAATTAAAAATTCTTTAAAAATAAAAATTAAAAGCCAGGCAAAACCCAGCACAGTCAATTTCAAAACATGCTTGTCATTAAAAGCCAATAAGAAATATTGAATGCTTCTGTAACATACTCAAGAAAGTCCTCAAATCTTTAAGCAATGCTGTGAAGAATAATTTTAACCATGGCTATCTCGAAGAGATCAATCCCACAAAATCTACTGCATCATGGACCTGAAGTAGAAAAGACTTCTGGCATCAAAAGCTTTTCTTCCTGAGGCTTTCCAGGTTTGACTTAGCTGTCTTGTTTCTAGTGGACAAGAGAAGCTGATGAATTGTAGGGAGGGGCTTAAAAAACCCAAGGTGTTAGCTAACGGGTGTAAACAGTTGAATCAGGACCTGCCTTTATTTTCACATTGCATCCAGCACACAGGAGCTTTAGCTTATTTCTGTGTATTACTATATACCACACATCATAATCTAGCTCACTAGAACGTAATAAACACAGATTGTACAAGAGATAGACAAACATTGATTAATCAGATCTTTACAAAGGTAACAAATTAAACCAAACTGAAAACAACTGTTCCTAGATTTGCTTCAGCAGGACTCTTTCTCCTGCTTCAGAGCTGAGGACTAGCTTGCAAAACCAGATGCTTACCTGTTTCTTCTAATTATATCAATTATTATAACGTGCCTCTACCTTAAAACCTCATCCTACTAATATTTCAGGTGCACAATAGCTATAAAATAATTTGTCATTAAACTTCTGAAAGATATGTAAAGAACATGACTTAAGTAAAGCAGGGCTCAAACTAAATTAGAACATTTGTATGTAAAGCAACTATTTCTGCAAGATGTGGCTTGAATATCCACGTACCTTCCAGAATGATTTTGAATTGACAATAGACTCACATCTTTTGTCACCAGAAAGGGGTCAAAAGTGCTCGGTTCTTTAAGAATGCTCCCTACTAAGGGAGATAGCTGCACAAACCAGCTTTGTTTACATGGATTATTGAAATGTTTCAACTTTACCTGTCTTGGTAGCATAATGTTGTGTCTCATTATACCAAAGCTCACTTTGTCCCAGCATCTATTATTGGAATTCTGGATACTGAAGCATTACACTTCTTTCACACCACGCTTCCAAAAGAATATCTGATTACATGAAAAAATTCCCCCATTTTAAAATTCTGCTGTTCCAGCATAGCAGTTTTGAAACATTTATAAGCTTAGCCTGTGTGTGTTCTAATCCCAGTGGCTGGTGTAACAACGGCCTGAGGATCCTCGGCTGCCAGGAACAACAAATTGCCAACAAGAAACACATCCTGTAAAACACTGCCTGGGTAGTTTATTTAAATTTGAATCTGTATCTCTGTTGTTGGCACATAGCATTAGTCATGACTTAAACCATTAGTAACAGAAAGCTCTCCCCCACCTAACACACAATGCAGTAACAAATGCGACTACCATATCAGCAGGGAACAGGCTTTTTATCAGTTCATTTTAAAATGCTAGTTATTTGTAAAACTAAAATAAAATCACAAAAACTAAATAGAGTGTGCTGCAGTTTTCAACTGGTTATCTAGCTCACAGAGCAACTACAGAAAGCACAGCATTAAAGGTTTTGGTGTGCCTGTTGCATTGATTTTCGTGCCAGCATACTTGGCATGGTGCAAGAGCATCAGTACATGATAAACTACAATGTATTTCATAATGGGATGGTTTGCATTAAAAAGGGAGAACAACGGAGGCTTGCTGGGTCTAGGCCATGGCACAGCAATTTTTACTGTCTTGGGGGCAACATGATTTATGGTACACTAGCAGACACTAGTTTATATCTAGCTCTACCAGCTTTGTTTAATAACCTTAACTGTCCCTTTTGCTAAGAAAGCACCCACAAGCCAGTGGTGCAGTCAGCAGGGGATTACCGTGTCCATACTTCGAAGGAAGCAATGAAATCCAACTTGAAATAATGGGAGAATCCACTCTCTTAATGAGACTTGAATAAACAACCAAAGAAATGTAGATGTTTGCCACTTAATTCAGGCTTATAAAACACCTCCAACAGGGTCTAAGTTGGCTTGCAGTTACAGCACAGTCAGTGGGTGGATGGGTTACCTCCAGAGATGACCATATAGAACTCAGGAAGGTTAAAAAAAAACAAAACAAAACAAAAAACAACCAAACAAAAAAACCTAACAAAACAAAACAACAACAACAAAAAATCACTCTTCCCTGTCACATCTCACTTTGGTATCTCAAGTGAGTGCTATAAGAGATTGGGATGAATCTATGCATCCGTATGCTTATTTTATTTGCTTCTTCTTTCCCCAGTACCAATGCCTAAAGTCTACCCATGCTTTAGGTGCAAAAGTTAAGCAGAGCTAGAACTAACAGCAGCATCACAGGCTGAACGTAAACTGTATTTTTAACACCTTTTAAGTGAGTAATCCAGAGTTTGGTATTTGAACAGTAACAAGATGACCAAGTGACATGAGGGTTCATAACAATTCTCCATTCAGAAAGCCATGACAGCCTATGTTCATGGATGCCACAGAAATAAACTCTTCAAAGCAAACTTGTTACTACCAAAAAGAAAACTAAAATTTACACAAGTTTGAGTTTATATTTTTCCTCCTTTCACTCAGTCTTTGCCTGCATTTAGAGCACATTTTTCCTGATCCAGTTACCTCCATCTCTGGCTTACAAGACTGCTAACCACAGTACACATTCTTCCTTGACATTGTAACCTCGCATGCTTGTCAGGTTTTTTACCATCCCTGAACAAAACTACTTAGCTCACGTAAACTCCCTCTCCCTTTTCTCCCCTCAGGGTCCAGTTCTGGTTTAATGTTCTTTTGAACCTTAGCCTTACGAAAAGCAAAACACTTGTAGCCTGAGTGCAACTGTGAATAAGACTCTTGTACAATAAATAGTTTCTCTGCTCTTTCGTCAAGGATTCCAGCTGATACTCTTTTGTCTTTCCTCTTTGCATCTCTCAACAAACACCTTTGATTTAGAAAAATGCATTCTGAAAAGATAATAATAAACCAGAAAAACTAAGAGGCATAATGCTATACAAATCATTCATGAGAATGTAATTTTGGCCCGTGGTTTGGGAGCAGTTTCATTATTTCATGGAAATTCATTAAGTTTTACCTATGCTCAAATGTTTACAAGCAAAACAAATTAAACTTAGGAGATAATTAAGAGATATCAAAACTTTATTATTAAAAAAAATAATTTAGGATTGAGAAAAAGCAGCTATTTGAAGCTTAAAGTATTTTACAAGTGAAATTAAGAGTTGATGAAGAATAACAATTTTCCCCTAAAGTGCAAAAGTCTTGAATGACAACAAGCAAAGGAGAATTGGTAAACAAATAACAAAACTTACCACAATGTACCTGTTAATTTGGAATTATCTTAAAAACATAGATAAATAAACATTTATTTTCAGGCTGAATTTTCTTTTGAGTGTCCTGAAATTTCTATTAATCGCTCTGCAGGCAATATATCTATATATCCCCTAAGGTTTTTCATGTACTTCCTACTATGTTTATTAGAGAATAATTACCAGCTGCTTTTTAGTGGCTTACTTTTACAGCTTTGAAGAAATTTAGGCTTTCATATAGTATCAAAATGAAAACTGCCACTGTGTCTTCCAAAAGCAGTTGTTATAATTGCTTCAGAAACCTTGATCAATTTAAAATGTGTAGCTCTGCTTTGAACTAATAAGAGTCAGTCTAAGCAGAAATATTAAAAGTGTAGTTCACATATTCAGTAAAGGTGACAGGCAGGGAACCCAGACAAAGCTGCAGAAGAAAAATCTTTAACTCCATGAAAATAGGATTAAAGAATGAATCTTAAAATAAACATAAAGAGAAAAGATATTAAGCTCCTAATCCAACATGAGGGAGTTGAAAAAACATGTTGTACTATGTTCCTGATCATCTGTTTTGATAAAAACATGCTGTGGTGACTTTAATATGCACAGTGTATATTCAACCCCTTTTTGCAAATAAAACAATTAATCTGTGAATATAATTGCCTAAAGAGTACACTGGAAACAACATTTAAAGATAAACCCCAAGGTAGGAATGGCTGTTAAAACAAAGACCAGTCTGAAACTTAGGAGCTTGGTTCTCAGTTCTACAAGTTCTCCAGATGAGTTCTGCTGCTCCCCCCACCCCAAGATTTTATAAATACCTATCTTCCAAAAGCCTGTATGCATCACATACTGTTTAATGAACCTTCCCATGCTTTACGTATCACTGCAGGCTGAACTCTTTCCTCCAGAAAGCTGACTACTCCCCTCTATTACTCTGAAATATAGGACATTTCCCATTCAAGTCTCAGAAGTTTTCTAACTTTGCTTACCCTGGAGAAGTGTAGTTTAATAACTATGCTTTATCTAGGTGCTGGCCTTGGAATGATTTTGCTCTACATTTCCCAAGAGAGCATGCTTCTCAAGCCAAATAATTCTGCGTGCAAGTGGTGCTGGGCACTCTTCACAACTGCAACCCAGAGGCCAGCTGACAGCAGGTCAGTGCTTGAACCAGGGGCCCAGCTGAAGATAGAACAGCTGAAAGTCTGGCATCCTTTTATGATACATAGTCATTTGAATGTTTGGGATATGACAAAACATTTATCATCCTGCTTCTCCTCCATGAGAAGCCTCTTTCCGTTACTGTATGTTACAGCTGCTTTTCTTCCTTGTTTGGGAAAAGAGGATTCTGACTCCAGAGAAGTTCACCCAGAACCGTGCATTTCTATTTCCCCTGTGCTATGATGGCTGGATTCCCATGTCTGTCGCATTTGTCTCTCTTTAGCTTGGTTCTACAGATTTCCTCTACAATAATTAACCATCGCTGTTTTTACTTGTTCCCAAATTGCTAAGACAGTACACCAGAATCTGTTAGCTATTTTCCAACAATTTGAAGTATTCCAGACAACATTGTTTCTTTGACTTCTCTCCCTTCAGAGACAAAGGGAAAGAACATGCTATTTGCATTCACCTTTCTTTCCGTGTCTAGATGACCACATGATCTAGCATTAATTCTACCACTTCTGCAGTTTCCCAGTTGTCTTGCAATCCAATAACCTCAAACAGGTCAGCACAGAGCTTGCCTGGTTTCCTTCTACACGTGGTTTTATTTGCACGTTCAGTAGTCCTACTGGTACAGTCGGGAGCAAATCATTCAACATATGTTGCAAAAGCAATTTCATAGATACACTGTCTCAGTTAGTACATACTCCCATCTCCACTCCTCAGGTTTATCAGGAGGAGGAGAAGGAGGGATGGTCTCTCTAGACAAGCTACTTTTCAAAGTAGGACTTGGAACAAGCAGTCAAAATGATGTTATTCACCCTCCAACTATTCCATTGCAAAACATGCCTTTCAGTTGACTCTGCAATGTCAAATTGCCTCACTTGAATTGCAGAGGAGAAATTATATATGACCTTTATCCTTTTGCTCAGTCTTCTCTATCCTGGAGCTTTTTAATACAATTTAGCACAATTATTTAGAATTATTTTACAGCAATAGGAAGGCAACATTTTTTCTACAACCTTCTAAAAGGCATCTAAGATATAAATTAATTTCATGGACACTAATTTCACTGAGCTCTCAAAAGAAAACATAACTAAAAGTTTCACTGACAAATAGAATACAACTGTACAATTACAGAACACTTTTACAAGGGGGAAAAAAAAAGCAGAGTTTTCATCTATACTTGCCTTTGGCATTTTGCTTTTTTGTTGGAAGATTGTACTCCTCATTTAATATACAGAATTTTCTAGTATTTTGGAATCATACTTTATTGAAAGAGAAGAATTTAACAATCCCCACAGAAAGAAAATAAGCTGGTTTTACCTTAGCCTGGATCTTATAAAGTACTGAAGCCCCTAGAAGGCTATATCCACACTGCCCAATAAAAGCAAACCACAAACACACACCACATATAATTTTATTTATTTAAACCATGTCCTCTGTCCCTGCCAAATAAAAACCAGTTTTCACCCCAATAAAAACATTTCTTAACAATGAGTAATACTGCATTACTCAATTTCAGCTGTCCTCCTACATTAGTTGTACTGTATGCTGCAGAAGATATGTTTTGCAGAAAGAAAATGGACATTTTTATTTCTGCTGCGCGTAAAAATACCTGTTTCCCTTCTTCAGCTGAAGACTGTTTAACTCTTTTTGCTTTGATGTTTGTTGGGGTTTTTTGTTTGGTTTTGTTTGTTTGTTTTGGGGGGTTGTTTTTTTTTTAAGATAAAATAAAATGCAAACTCATTAAAAATACACAAAACAACCAAGGAAAAGTGTCTCAGATGGAAGAAAACTAGTAAGTTGAACAGAAATGCTTAGGCAATCTTAACTGTACCAACACTTATTTTTCCATTTATACTAAGTCTTTATTAAGGTACATTAACTTTAATAATTACAAGCTATAATTATAAATAGTTTAGGAATACTTTACAGAAATGCTTTCCAACAAAACTTTTCATGTTTATATTTGCTTTGGGTTTTTCTTGGGGGATTGTCAGTTTGTTGTTTGTTTTTTAATCAATATTATTCACAAACTCTGAGGTGGGGCAAGTATTCTGATCTGAAATCTAGAAATGTACAATCCAGAATTCTGCCAAGAATGACCAACATTCCAGTACATGAGGAAGACTGAGGAAAGAAATTTACTTTTCGAAGATAGAGGAAAATAGTTTACTTTTCTAGAGAAAAAAAAAAGTAATTCTTGAAAGTTTACAGCATACATAAAAATAAATTTTCCTAACATACAGTAATAACTTCTAGAATTAGAATAACTAATGAATTTTGTGTGAGGATAAATGATTAAATAATTAAGGAGGTACACAAGAGAGACAACATTGATAGAAAAAACCCTCTAGACATCTACATACATAACAGCTTCTGCTTGGTCTAATTTTTCCTACCTTAAAATGGCCAGCACTTTCAACATTAAGCTTTAGAACAGGACTCAACTTTAGGCTGACAGATAATGATGACTTTCTTCAATATAAAAGAAAAATGGATGAAAAGTTGCTTGCAGACTTTGAAATTTTATAACATGTTCCGTGACTTCCAACAATGTCAGCAGGTCTTCCCTACGTATTTTGAAATAAAGTGCCAATTTAGATAGAAATGTCATAGAAAAATCTCCCTTTTCAGTTTTGCTGACCTTGAGTCTGTATCTTTGCACTTGCAGATACCCAGCATTACCACAGATGGCAAACATCTAGCACAAGTCATAAAACAAATGGACATTTTGAAACTTGATTTAGTTCTTCTAAGCTTCAAAACAGAGATCGAAAAAATTACTGAACATATCACTATCAATTTGCAAATGTGTACCAAATTAGTCTTTTTGATTAAGAAAAAAAGACAGCAATAGCAGTTTAACTTGTTTTAAGATTTCTAGAAGTTATCAGAAGACAGCTGTACACCCTGAATTATCAACGAAAGCACAGATACAAACAATGTAGTCATCCTCAAAAGATGACTGTCACATATGAAGATTACAAATTAAACACTAGCTTAGAGATTGAAACTACCAATTCTTCAGAAGGTCTGACAGAACAGACCCATGAAAGAGGAAAGGACACTTAAATTTTGTCCATTGGTAATTATTGAAATTTTTTTTGTCAGAATATTCAGATTATTGACAGACCAAGAATTACAGCATTTAACTGCTTTCATTACACCAGTTCTAAACTGTAACAAATTAAAATTAAGCAGCCTTAACGTGACAAATACAGAGGAGTTTAAATACTTGTAGCAATTTTCTGACATTTATTCATGACATATCTGAGGACCTACTCCTGTGCACGCATTGTAATTCAGGCAAGTTAAGTTAACCAGTTCTTCAGCAAGTCTACTCACATGCAAAATATTCTTGCCAGTCAAAGATCAACTGCCCTGCCCATCTGCAGTAGCTCCTGACTGTTGAGAGCTTGAATACTGTTGATCTTCACATCAGAAACCTACCAGACATGCCTGGCATGTGCTGGTATTGCCATACATGCTCAAATCAACTGTCAGGCATGCAAATGATAACTTTGGAGTAAAATACTGCTAATAAAACTGATAAATTTGGTTTCACTACCAGCTACCATGGAATCCCTAGAACTACCAGGCCAATGAGATCTAAATGATGCCAGGATGCTTCATTTGTATTTTAAAATTAAGAGTTCACTCAGGAGTCTTGGGAGGTTTGAGGGCTGTTAATGTGAAAAGTGCTCTGGAGAACAGAATTGATTCAAATTAGGTCTCCTCTGGGCAGACTGAGCTGGAAGAGAGACTGGGAGCCTTTCTAAGGGAGCAGCCCAAGAAAGCGTCCCCATTCTCAAAGGAGCCGATTCAACATCTCCTACTGACAACAGTGGCAAAGAGCTGCTGTTAATTAGTGTGTGGTGGGAGGGAGGAACAAATAATATTCTAAGCGTGACTTTGGTCTAAGTCTTCAAACACTGAACGAGTTATATTCAGCAATGTATTTCACACAACATTGTCCATTACTCATAAATTAATGCTATCCTTCTGCAGAGTCTGTGTGTTTTGTTAATAGACAGCCAACAAGAATGGCAATTAAAGTGAAACAAAGTATGCAGTGATGGGTACACGTTACAAACAAAATGCTCCCTTTGATCCTCCAGGTTGAAAGATCTTCTGAAAAACCTTTATCTTGCAAAGAGATAAACACAATGTTTTAGAACCTTTTGACTTGTCTAATATCAACCTTGAAACTTTTTTTAGTCAGTTTTTAATGATTCTCTGTGTAATTAGTAGCACCAAAGCAGAAGCTGATTGACAAGCTATCAGGGAGCTGTTTATACAGTGGGAAAACTAGGAAAATTTTAAACAGCATGAGAAGTGTATTTAACTCCCTGTGCAAACACAACACAATCTTGTGTTACATACGCTGCAAACGGCGTGGCAATGAATGACTTCACCACACAGAGCCTAACCTGGCACTGAGATTCAAACCTCAAAATTAATGTTTGGAGAAGCAGTCATATCAAACACTGTAAGTCTTTCCTACCCACCCCTAATCAAAGTACATTCAAATAGTTTACAGTTATGTCATCACCATGCCAAGTAGCATAACCTTCTTCTCTTAAACAAATATTTTAGACTAGGTCTGCTTCTCTGCATCCACCTTGATAGGAGACAGTCAAATATAAGGAAGTTTCTTCTTCTATTCTGCAGAGTTAAGAAAAATGACCAAAAAGAGAAAAATAGAATAAACTGGTAGAAAAGGCATTAGACCAATGGCCTTAGGAATTAATTCCTACCTCTCCAGCAAGTATCTAGAACATGACTGGAATCTCCTCAGCACCTGCAGGTATTTAATATTCTTCTTCAGCCTTCCCATGCTAGCACCCAAATAACTGGCAAATGTGTTATGTGATTGATTAAACTCACATTTGCAAAGAAAGAGTGAGTTCCGATTCAACGTTTATGTGATGGACAGAGAGATGAATACCTAGGCATGGATCATCAGATCATCAAGAGCACTTTATAACACCTTTTGAGGCTCTTGGCTCCAATTACCTTCTCATACAAAATCTGCGGCTGCTGGGTAATAAACAGAAGTCTCCTTGGTTCTGAGCGAGTGCCCAGTCTCTAGATAGATATTGGTTCCTCATTTCCTAATACTCTGACCCTGAGAAGTTTGGCCAAGGACCCTGCTTATCTTTCTCTGTGGTTATGGTTGGTTTGCTATTGAACAATGGCTTTTAGTGATTTGGATTTTGATCCAACTCATCAAAACTCAGTAGGATTTGACATTCCAAAATGTTACTTTGTATTTGATCTATCTCTGTGTTTTATTATTTCAAGAAGAGCATGACTTAATACGGGGGAAAAAAGAGAAGAATGTACCTATCAGAACAGCAATATCAGACAAAAGCAAAACACATTATTTTCACTCCATTTCTCCCACTGTTTAATAGCTTGACTTTTGTATACCAGCATTCCACAGTTATAATATGAAGACAGCTACAGCATAATGTGCCTTCTTTTAAAAGGTCATCGTTATATTAGCAGTATTTGATGCATTGTGACCACAGCACACATTTTTTACAGATAAGAGTATATCGAACATTTTTCTATAATTTATTTACATCCAGAAAGTATATTTAATTTTTGCTTTCAGAAGAATATCTGCAAATGAGTGGCATAACTCAGGGAACCTTTGCAGCTGCAACTTTCTCTAAGAGTAGAGCAGAAAGCCACGTTCGTCAATATGGGATTCAAAAAGAACAAAAAGAAAAAAATCCACCAAAACTACAAACCAGTTAATTATTGGAAGTAAATGTTTCATGATCTGTGTATGGCACCCAGAGCTGAATAGATCGTTAGCTAAACTTCCAGTCAGCATTCCACATAACCATATGTTTCCTCACAAGTGCTTGCATAAGTTTGCTGGCAGTCTGTGACTTAACTGAAAGTACTTATGTACATTGTACAATAAGCAGGGCCAAGGAAAAGCAGAGATTTTTCTACTGTTTTAGCTTCATAATCATCTGCATTTCCAACAGTCCTAGGCATTTTTACCAGCTCTTACTGCTCTGAAATTACCCCCCATATTGAATCCTCAATGGAAAACCACCACATCTGGCAAATGCTGTTAAGAGATGCACTGACACTCATAAATGGTGTTTAGTACAGCTCCTTCAGTTTTCTGTTTGTGCTTCCCTGTTGCAAACTAATTGCAGATATTCTCAGAGCTAGTTTGAGAGCATGCATGGGTTGAGGATCATGCACAGTAGAAAGTTTACATGCAGTCATCCTCGTTTTGAGACTAAGAGAATTTAATGGTATGGATACAGGCAGTTCACTGCCAACTGGCCCTAGTGCCATCGAGCAGTCCCAGGCATGTTGAATTTACTGCTATAGATGTAGCTGTAGTGCATTAATGAGAGACATGAACAAGATTTGGTGAATCCCTGTCTCCTATCCTCGCAATGTACGGTGTGCTGCATGAATGCTGCCTATAAATTAGCTAACAGCTGAAGATCAATACACAGAGAAACCAGCTAAATTAAAGCAAGTCCCAGTAGAAAACATTTATGGGATCCTTCAAGATCTTTGCAAGGAGTAAAACAACAGGTGCTGACAGTTATTTCAGCCAGTTCAGATCTGACCCATAATTATTCAGGCCAATTTTAGCATGATGGGCTCAAAGTGACCACCCGAGTGTAAATGTCCCTTCAGCATCAGGTTCCCAGCTTTGCATCAACAGCTTGTGCACAGGACAAAATGTCCTCAAACAACCCTGAGAAACATCCCAGGTCAAAAATCCTAAGCCTTGAGTGCCCTATTCTTATTTATCTTTCAAGAACATATATAGAATTATTTGTAAAATGTTGAAAATATTAGAAATATTGTAAAGCCAGGAAAAGGTACTAATCTCTACTTCTCTTCAACAGTGATCTACTAAGATTCTCACTAACTGAAAACAGATGTAGGAAGATATTCCCTGCCTCAGAGGTCATATTACTTCTAGCAGATAGAATTATTTACCAGCAACAGGATGCTTCTATACGAGGTGTAAACAGGATGCAATTTCAATAATTGACCTCCCCTCTCGGTTCCCACCAAACAGGCTGTTTTGAGATCGGTTCTGCACCTCATTTAATTTTCAACAAGTACATGCTGTTTGCTGAAACCTTCTGGTCAGATCTGTTTGTTTGCTTATTTCTGGTCTATAGGTGGGCTGGTGCTTGAAGCATTTGAGCTCAAGGAAGCAGGTGGGTGCCAAGGACTTCACTTTCCCCGCTGTACTAATTTCCAGAGACTGAAATAAACATAAAAGAAAGACACACAGCTCACAAAAGGTGTTCAAGCACATGAAACAAGTTCAAAAGCCTCCTGGAGGTAGAGTCTTCCTGAACAGAAAAGCTGTGGTACCAAAGGAGCAATATTAATTAAACACAACTTAATAGTAGCTGATGGAAGACACTCAACAGGAACCTGACTTTTCCTGGAATTCTCAAAGTGTGGCCATGGATGGAGACTGAGTAAGGAGTGACAAATGCTGGAAATTCTTTCATAGGAAAGATTTTTCCAGAAGTAATGATTTTCATGGATATAGCACATAAGGCATATGTTAAGAAAGCTTTCCACTGAGCTTTGTTCCAGTGGAGGTGTATGCCTCCAGGAAAACACCATTCCTCTAGAATAAAATCAAGAGAGCTAACACAAGGTGCTGAATTTCATCCCAAAAAGCCCTGTGTCTTCCTCACTTCATAAGCATCATTACAATATTAATTATTGGTATTGATCAACCATTGTATTGATTGTGATCTAAGCTCACTTTTTATTGCTGTATAACCCATATATGTCTGCTGCATCATATTCTTATGAACTTCTAATACCAACTAGTGATTTTGGTATTTTAATTACCAGGGATCCCAGTTCAAAGTGCCTGGAGATACACATAGTATTCGGAGTGCTATGGAACTCTCTCTCCCACTACGCTGAAAAAAAGTTTTGTGCCTACCTAAAAAACCTACCTAAACTACCCAAAAGCTGGAGCAATCAAGTTCATGAATTAGTCCGTGTTAATGGAAAATAGTCCAGGAATGCTGGGACTCAAACCCCTTGGCTCCAAGCCCGTAGATGTACATGGGTGACCAGCCTGCACGCAGGCTGCTCTTTGCTCACACGAGGAACAGGTGGAACTGCAGCTGTAAGTGAAGCTAAAATGCAGCAATATGTTTTCAAATCACAGAGCAGGGTTAAAGGAACTAAATACATTATATGTGAAATGAGTAAATAAATCCCAAGAAATGGAATTAAAATGAGCATTAATCAGAAGGGGTTTGAGCATGGCACATGCATGGACCAGTTCATAAGAATCTTGCTAATTGCCTTTCAAAGGCCACTTTATCCTATTAAAATTATCCTCGGGAGGCTCAAGACGTTGGGGGTGGTGGGGAAGACTGAAAAAACCTAGCCACATTTATCATGTTTAGAAACAAATAGAAATTGATTTTTATTTATCTTATAAAGCAAAACCTCTGTTATCTTTCTCTCCTGGTATTTAATTCCTTTTTCCCTAGCAATATAAATAATGAGACACACCAATTAAGCTGAGGATAACCTTCTAAGCAATGAGAGATAAATACCATGACACCAACTTCTGCAAGCAGTATGCGTAATTTCTCCTGTGCACAAGTGTTGATGCAGATTACATGACAGTTTTAGACTTATTGCTGTGACCAAGCAAGGTATAAATTATGATAGGTCCACATGGATTACAGATGATTTGAAGCAAATCAAAGGCATTAACTTTAATAAGGTGCTTTGTCTCTCTTA
Source organism: Megaceryle torquata (assembly GCA_024611175.1). Taxonomy (NCBI): domain Eukaryota; kingdom Metazoa; phylum Chordata; class Aves; order Coraciiformes; family Cerylidae; genus Megaceryle; species Megaceryle torquata. The sequence continues at coordinate 64,589 of JANIJG010020541.1, forward strand.
AATGCCACTCTTACTTTCTGTTACAGCAGCCACTAAAAATAAATGATCAGAGACCTCTGCATGCAACAGAGCTGTTAACCTCTGGAACTTCAGCCAAAAGTAGCCTGTGCAACCATAACCACAAGCCCATCTTCCAGACCCCCCTCTCTGTAACACACACCATCTGCAATAGCTCCATCAACAACATTTACAGTTAAAAACCACATAACTAATTTTTACTTTTAAAGACAATTCTACAAATGTCTCCCTGAAAGCTGCAGTCAGGGATCACAGTACCCGACATATTGCCAGATGTAGCAGAGCTGAAACGGAATGCCATGGAAGAGATGGAAAATTGAATCAAAATGCCTATTATATTTTCAACAACATGGCGATAGTTCAATCTGAGTCTCAGCCAGCTCCCAGTAAAGTCAATGAGAGTTGTTTCACTGAAATCATACAATATATGATTAGGTCCTCACAGAATTATATGTAATAGCATATTCAAAATTGTAAAGAGTTTTGAGTTGACATCTAAAAGCCTATTTTCCTTCTGGAATTCTGCAATGAAGCTACTGTAAAAAAAGAATCAATACATAATTCAGTATAGTGGAAAGATTATTATAAAGGGTTATTAAATATAGCTCAAAGATTGTGGATAAAAAGAATGAAATCCCTCATTGCTTCAATCATGCTGAACTGACTTATACCCAACGTGCTGTTTCAGACTACAGAAAACCAGTTTGAGATTTCAAAATGGAACTGCTAGCACAGTAAAAGCAATGCCAGCAGGATTTTGTAAAAGGGAGGTTGGGGAGGGGGGAAGCTCCTAAATCTTAAGATAAATTTTGGTTTTGTACACCGATATTAAGTTTGAATTTAGTTTTTCATGAGGTGTGCCAGGACAAGGCAAGAAAGGGTTTCTTACTTTAGTTTACTAGTTGTACTTTCAGTCTAGCACTGCTATTGATAATAACCATCACAATCCTTTGTCTTCCCAACAGGTTGGCAGAAATATCTGAGTAAGTGCTGACTCACACATCTCAACACCTCCCTGTCAAAGTTAATCTGAAATTGATTTTACTTTCTAAAGGTAAAACAGAACTGCATGAAGTCAGCTACAAATGGCATTCACAGATCAGTGTTCAGCACTTTTTGTAATTCCTGTAAGATTTCATGAGTATACCAAAGGGGTTTTCTAACAAACCCTTGGAAGCTTCAGATCAAAACAGTCAATTATATTTCTATCTTCCTCCAGGGGAAAAAAAATATATATATATATTTTCTCCCATTTTGTTTCAGTTCCTATAATCCTTCTAATTAGATTTTTTAGCACGAGATTGGAAGGGAAGTACACAGAACAGTATTTGCATTTAATACTGAACATCAGACTTTACAGAGCTTCGTTTTGACAGCAGAACTGCCAAACACCATTGCTAGTTTCACCACATCAGCATCAGAAAAGGGGCTTTGAGATCAGGTTAATTATTAGAAGTAAATAAGATACTGCTATTCCAAAGTTGTTCTTTAATTTCCTCATGCTTGTTTCATTCCCTTCTTTGAAGGGAAGGGAAGTTGTGGATGCTCCATCAGTGGACCAGATTAGATGGGGCTTTGAGAAATCTGGTCCAGTGGGAGGTCTCCCTGCCCATGGTAGGGGGGCTGGAGGTAGATGATCTTTAAGGGCCCTTTCCACTCAAACCATTCTATGATTCCTTCATTGTTTTCCCCATCTGAAGTCTCTGAAATAAATACAGCTGAGGAAGCACATGCTTGCTAAATCCACTGGTCTCAGAAATCAACTATCACTTTAAGCTGAGGTTTTAAGCTTTGTTCTGGGGTGGGGGGGGGGGAGGCGCTAAATACCAACCATTCCTGTCTCCAGCTGGCATGAAAGACAGCAGGCCCAGGTAACACAGCTACATAATCTCCTTCACTTTTGATAACACTGCTCTTAATAGAGTAAGCCAGATAGCAAATAAATCAGAGTATGGCTTTCCTATAATCTATTCACGAACAAGGAGTAGATTATGTGCAAAGGAAGAGATGTTCAGGATCCTTCAAGGGCATCCATGTTGCTTTTCTCACTTCAGAGAAACATCTAAGCTCTTAATTTCTCTGCAAAATTTCTATTGTCATTTATCATTAATAATGATCACTTTAAGGCATTCCGGGGAGGAAATGCAGTCTTGTATTCTACAGAAATCAATTCACTAACACCATTATAGCTACGCAAATATTTTTGGTTCAGATGCCAAGCAGAAGGTATTGAGAGAAAGGGTTCCACCAGCTGCCAAGCAGAAGGTATTGAGGTTCATTCCTCTTGACAAACAAGGGTTAGATTTCTAACAAATGTAGTAAAAATAAGTAAGGTTCAAGAATTACAAAGCTTTAAGGTGGAGCAGGAAAAGCTATGATGCTCTTCATGTACCCAGTAGCTCCAGTATTCCACCAGGATCTGGAAGGCTCCAGTTCAGCTGCCCTGCTTGCTTAAAGCTACCGGGACTTGTATTATCCCCTCTACTATTTAAAAAACTCTTCTAACCAGCAAGCTGTATCAGAACCTTTTGTTGGAACCATTTAATTTGATTCCAATTAATCACTGCAGGAAAAAAAGAAAAAAGCAAATCACAGGAAAGATACTCTAGGCTTGAAAAATCCAGAGAAGGCAGCACTTTTTACTCTGCTTCCTGCTGAAACTGATATTTAAATGTTTCTACATACTTTGAAATCATTATTTCCAAATATTCCCCTGCACACATCACAAGCAGGTTCCAGTTCCATCTCCCTGAATACTTATTAAAATACTTATAGAACTACTTATTTCAAATTCACTAATGGTTGCCATAGTTTAAATTTTTCTTTTTTTTTTTCTTTTCTTTTTTTAATTTAAAAAGAGCATTAAAAACATAGAAGCTATCAGGTGAGCAGGGAGCGAAAAAACAACCTCCACTCATGTGGAAATGGGCAAACTACCAGGCTATGGAGTTGCTCATCTAATCCACGCATAATTAATCCCTTTAAAGTGTAACAGTTTCAACAGAAGGAAGAGGCAGCAGAAGGGTAAAGCGGGGGCATATGTGTGCAGTTAAGAGTTTTCACTTCCTGGGTATATAACTCACATAGATCCAAGTAAAAGCTCTGCTCCTCAAGAAAACCAAGGTGAGAAAACACAATGTGGCACATAAGATTTCAAAAACTGCCACAAGTACTCAAAGACTGTCCCAGAGAGATGAGAGGACAGGAAGAAGAGAAGCAGCGGTTTGCTGTATAGAATGCTGCATTTGCTCGAGTCTTGCTTTGACTCCACTATTCAGTTATTTGTTTCTTTTATTTGTTTGGGTTTGAGTTTGTTGTTTGGATTTGTTTTATTGTTTTGTTTGGGTTTTTTTTGTTTGTCTGAGGTGGTTTGGTTTTTTTTAAACAAAGGCAGGAGGTGCTATTCCAGCTTCTGCACAGTGTTACCCAGCCCCCCGCTTAAGTCCCGTCTGCAGCCAACCCAGCGTGTGCCATCACACTGACTGCATCTCATAGCTACCCAGCTCCAGTAGCCTGCCGTGTGCAGGCCTTGTAAAGTGTGCAATGCCTGGGTACCTTCTGAGGTGCTTTTGGTCTAAATAAGCTCTTTAAATGATCTTTGTGGGCACTATCTGTTTGTGTTGTCTTGATTGAAATAAGCCCTTAAGATCTCTTCTTGAGTGAAACTGGTGCTCTCACAGGCTCTCTCCCACCATTACTAAACTGACAATGGTCTATTAAATTCATGGAGACACTTCCACAGAGGACAATCTGAATGCAGGGGCTGCCACTAAGTTTTCTAAACTCCCAGCTTTAGCAGGAAGACTGTATTGTAGACCTGGCATTAGAGAGCAGTATAAATAGCAAAGCTAGACAGAGAACAATTTTCTGACCTTTACCTGTAACCTCCCATTTCCCATCTGCTCACATTCAGCCTGGCCTTTAATTTTAATAAAGATAGAAGTATCTGTGAAGTAAGTTTTAATCTGTCAGATCTCACGGGGGCAGTGGCAGCTGTTCCAGCCAAGGCTGCTCCCCACCAGCCTTCCTTTGCAGAAGCCCTGCCAGCAATCCCAACTTCCTGAGGCTCTCACCTACTTACTGCACACAGGGAAGCAGCACCAACCTTCTCCACCTATTTGCAGTATTCACCTCCATCTGGAGCTTCATCATATTTAAGACATCATTAAGAGAACATAAATAAAAGAGACCGTTTTAGATTTGTTTGCTCAGTTAGATACAATCCCATAGCAGTTGTAGCTAAGAAGAATAAGAGTTTTGGCACAGACTTCTGCAGAAAAACTCAATTTCAGCAGAAACAGCACTCATCCGTAGAAGCTGAACTTCCTGCTGGATTTATGGCTCAGAGCATCATCACTCCAAATCATCTGTTTCAGCACAGAAAATATGTGCTAGGAAACTTCTGTGCCTTTTGCAGCCACGCAAAAGAACAGTCACCTTACAGTTCTGTCATTGCCAAGTCTTTCCCAAAGGGCAAACATTTTCATAAGCAAAAGCTTGTGCTGAACTAACAGAATGTATTTTATTATATTTCTATATAGAGTGTGGACTGATCTTAAATTAAGGTGCTGCTTAAATACCTTGCTAAATAACATTCTAAAGCATAGCTATGGTGCCAGAAAGAGTTAAGTCAAATCTGTCCAGCACTCATTCATTGTATGAGTAATTTTGTTTCAATTAATTATCAACACTAACTGTAGTCAGTATCATACCATTCTGGGAAATGATGCTGACTTATAAAAACAGTAGTAGGTAGTCAATGCCTAATATTTCCAGAAGCATTAATAGATTCCTTATGTAAGTGTTAAAGTGTCTATATTTCAGTTTCTTTTAACTTTATTGGAGAAGCTATTAAAGATGGTGTCTCAAAGAATAGAAATAAAGTGCCAGGAGTAATAATATAATTCTTAATAAAGTTTCTTATTTTGATTTACAGTCAACAGAAGCTTCTATTTTATTATGCCAAAAAGCTTCTGCCTACCTGTATAAGATCTGACATTTCTCAGAAGAAACACCAAGTCTTACAGAACATTTGGAGCATTGTATTTTCTTCATGAGGAGAGTGATTAGCTTCATTATTAGAGACAATTTTACACTATTTCCAGTGTCACAAGCCTAACTTTCAAAAATTTAAGTAAAACAAGTTCTTTGGTTGCAAATTACACTGTATAACTCCCACAATACTGTTTTCATTTGTCTAGAGAAATATTGTAAAATCACTATGTCCTATTTTCTTCTACATCACGCTTATTTCTCCACAAATACAAGCCAGGGTGAATACCAACCTTGCCTAAAAGAGACAAGATTAAAACCAAAGAAAAGTGCACACAGACAAAAAAAAACAAATCCCAAAGCAAGAGTAACTAGACAACCAAACACAGATTTTTAAGCAACTGAGCTCATGGCCATTCTTTCAGCCACAGGAATCCCTGGGAAGCTCCTTGACCATGATACTTAATAGCTGCTTTCCTACCCTTCGTATCATTTGTTTACATTCAGCATCATATTTGGACACAAAGAGAAATTAAAGAAAGTCCCTTATGCTTTTGTGAGGCCTGCTTGGTCTTCAGGTTTAAGAAAACTCTTTGGTCAAGGATGTGGCTGGACATTGCGTACCAAGACAGAAGAGCCTCTCTGCTGCAAATATTTCATCCCCTCCTTCCTCAAACACCGGGACAGCAGAAGAAGCCTCTCCTTGAATGCAAGCAGAACAATTACTGGAATTAGGCTGTTCCTCACAACAATACAACTCCATGTATGATAGCTCTTCAAGACAACTTTTAACCTTAAATGTGCCTGTGAACCATAAGGCTAGTGAAAGTTTGTGTGCTGAAACATTCCATTCCCAGAAGCTGATAAAAGAAGCTCTTTCCTTTTCTTTCTCTTCCCCAGTATATGCAGCACAGAAAAGATGCATCTTTCTAACAGCACGTAACCATAATGTAATGTGTTCTAAGTCATCACATCAGGGGTACAATTAAAGAACGATAGATTTTGGCAGTTAATGCTTCACCTGTCAAGCAAACAGCAAAATAAAGCTGACATAGGCAACGAAAACAAAACTGCTTTAGGTGACATAAAAGCAACTTATAACATCAGCATTCAAACATCTTCAAATTTGATTTTTATTATGGGACATAAAAACCAATTTGTTTAAAATATCCTTATATTTACAGTTTCAATTCAGTTTCACACACACACACAAAGGTAAAATTGATTAAACTATGCTTTGAATGATATTAAAATCAATACAAGACCCAGAGCACACACTTTATCACCTTTGCATGAGGACAGAAAGACAAAATACTGTGAGCTGCCACATCACAACTCAGAGACTATTTTAGCCAGGATTAACCCAAACCAGGTCCATGTTTGTGACCATTTATGGTGCTGCATATAGCTGGGAGCCAGTACTGTTAGCTATTTCATGCTCCAACCATGCTGTTGCATTGACATTCCCATGCAATTTGGGCAGACACTGCCCTTCTCCAACCCCACTTCATTCTTTTGTGACGCTCAGCAGAGGAAAGAAGCACTTGGCCCATGGTGCAATTCACAGCAGCTGACTGTCAGGAATACTTCCCCCTCCAGAGAATACAGCAAGGGAGAGGAGACAGAAGAATGAGTAGGTACCTGCAGTTTCCCCACATTGAGTCTTCTGAGGAAAAAAACCAGTCTCTGTTTATACATCAACATTTCCCATGTGATTTGTAAAATATCCTTTGCTCTAAGCCTCTTCTGCTTTCCCCAAGGCATGATGAAACCATTAAAATATTCCTCTGCCAACTGTGCAGCATTTTCATATGAGGACCAGAAGATGGATAGATGGAAAACCTATCACTCCAACATCACTTGGGTGTCCACAGTAGTGTATTTACTTTTTTTTCCAAAAGTACAATATTATACACATGTTTTATTTTCATAATTCCTTGAATTCTGCCTCCCACTGTATTTATTCTTTAAAGTTGAAGTTATATTTTTGTATAGGTTGGTGTTAATGTTTTATAAAGGTCAAATTATAGTGGTCTCCCCACTGTTTTATTGTAGGAGTTGAGAGCTGGCACTGTAATTAAAATTCCAGCTAAATAAGTCTGCAGGAGTCCTACTTGTAACCAGGCAATTTGGTTTTCTAGCACATTTTCTGCAGCTAGTTCACTGCCACAAAGGAAGGTAAACAAAACCCACAGGCCAGAATGCATTTACACAAACAATGCTTCTTATCAGCATGGTTAGTAAAGAATATAAATATATTCTAGTTACAGAAGATAAGTAAGATTAAAACAAAACAAAACAAAAAAACAAGTCACCCATTTTCTACAACCTACTTTTCAGTATTTTGGCAAAAAACTACAAGACAGCAGAGCTCAGTTTACAAATTAACCCAGGTCCAGCCAAAGTGTTCCCATCATTGTTGATAAGCAATATAAGATTTATAATTTGCCTTTCAGTAAAATAAACCTGAATCCCTGGCTGCAAAATGGTCCCATGCAGCAATTAGATTATAATTTACCTCCTTGTAACCTGCAATTAAATTCTGGTACTTGCTAGCAAGCGTTTCAAAAGTGTCAAAAGATGTACCAATGCTTTCTACTGAGGAGTGTTGAATTTCTGTTTTGCCATCAGCTACCTGTAAGCTGTTCCAGTACTGCCTTTGTTTTGCTGCCTTCTTTAAAGTCTCCTCAGTTCTGCCTCAGTTCTCTCGACAGCCAAAAAAAAAAAGATAAGATTGTACCGATTTTTTGTTTTAAAAAGGAAACAAATCAAAGCTAGTGTTGAAAGTGGAGTTCCTGTCTGAAAAGCAGCATCCCAGATTGCTATAGGAATGGTCTTCTTAGGCCTTCCCAGGGCTCCAAATTTTATTTTCACCTTGTTTAAAAAGAATTCCTTGCAGAATTTTGTTAAAGATAATCCCTGTCACATATTCTTCCTTCGCCTTCCTTCCTTTCCTTCTATTTCAGCAAATCCTACCACTCACCAAGGTTGATATTTTTTCAAGGATTTAAAAAACACAACACCAACCTTTTAGTTAATAGTCACATCACTGAACATGACATGCACTTAGTCCACTGTCTACAGCTTCACTTCTCTGCCCAGCAAGAAACAGTAGTTACAAGGCATACAAATATGCACAAAATGATTCTTAAGTGACCAGAGTTTTCAGAACCATACCATGAAAAGTTACTTTCCCCACCCTTCTCTAAAGGAAAGCACTGAGGTGAGTAAGCTGAACAGAGACATAAGACAGAACCAGGAACACTTGCCTCCAGAGAAAAAATGCTCAATCTAATACATTTCAGAAAGACTTCACAAGTTTACTGCTAGTGTTACTTATTCTAAAAGCAAAACTGAGAACTCACAGGCCACAAGCAAGCTCTGTGAAAAGATGTGACCATTAAAGCAGATACATAGAGACAGATTGCTCTGTCCTGGCAAGACTGCTTTAAATAAGCAAAGGGAAAGAAAAACTGCAAGTTGGTTGAAGCATAATCATAATTACATTAGAAAAGTTATAATTTGATTTGGATTAGTAGGGAGAAATCCTAAAAGCTGAGAATTAATTGTGAACTACATCTACAATTATTTTCAAGAATACGAGCATACTTTTATATATCATTAACTTAAATGAGATTCTGTGTTTAAAGGAAGATTTAACCTCACATACTCCCATTAATTCTTACTAAATGTCCACACTGCACTTTGAAATGTAATGGAAAAGGTTAGCTAGCCATGATTCTTTTGAATGCTGCTTCCCCAAGATCCTCAAATTAAAAGTTCTGTCAGAAATGTGGTCTGTGAAAATATGAAGCTATGTACTATGGAAATGCATTAATGCCTCAGCATGTGGTAATTTATGTTGCAGCCATTTGTCAGATATGAACAACAAGCTTCCTCCTGGCAGAGCTGGGCTGATGCTGAGGCCTCTTCAGCACGACCAGAAGTCATAGGCCTGCACCCCTTGTTTCCTCGGGAAGATGACCCTGTTAAATTTTGTCAGCCATAAACAAATCACATCAGACTCTTTTTGCTGAGTTTGTCCAAAGCTAAGCTACCTACATTTTCATAAAAGACAGATTTTTGACCTTCCAATCCATTTCTATGCCTGCAGAGAACGAGGCTGCCTCTCGGCCTGCACTGGCAATCGGTTTAGTTAATCTGATTTTTTTGTTTTGGAATTGCCAACTAGAAACGAACAGAGAAATCTTCCATTGCAGCACCTGGGGACATTATTAATATAAGGCTTGCACTGCACTGAGCAAAAGACCCCATCCTGCTAATACTGAGCAGTTGGTCATTGATATAGACTATTAGAAGAACAGCTGGCATGCTTCAGCCTACCAAAGCCTACACGTATTTCAAAAAAGTATTATCTGTGAAACATTATGGCTCTTGGAAACTCTCCAGAAACAAATGAAATCTCAGACCAAGTAATCTGCTACTTTTATCTTCCAAAATTCAGGTCAACCTGTTAACAGAGCATTCACTGTCACTGCAAAGATCCTTACCCCATTAATTATTTGCTTTTTAAACCAGAGTTGCATGGCTTTTCTCAGCGAAACAGGCAAGACACTTTCTGAGTTTTGATCTTAATTTTCTCCACCTTGGAATTTTGTCAAGAAAAGGTTTCTCCAAAACATATGGCTTTGCCTCTATTACTCTACAAGAGCAAACTACATCTCTAAGGGATTCTTGACTTAACCTTGAAGATGTTTTTCAGAAGCAATTCTTTCACATTGGTCCGTCTAATGTCCTACCTTTTCAAAAACTAGTTTGTTTAAATGGATATGCATTAAAAACAAAACAAACCAACAACAAACAAACAAACAAACAATCAAAAAAAAAAAACCAAACAATGACAACAAAAAACCCACTCCAAAACTAAACCAAACCCACTCTGTTTTAAACCCATTTCCCCTCAGATCCTGTCAGTAAGCTAACATGCAGTGTTTGGAAGGCAACTGTCGGGCCATCCAGCATTCAACCACCATTTTTTCCTCCTCTGTTTTGCCTTAATCATGTTATGTTGTAACAGCAAATCTGCATACATCTACTCAGAGACACATCTGAGATGTTCTGCATATTTGCAATACAGACACAGACAACTTTTCCTCTCTTTGTAAGAGCTGGGCATCAAACTTCAATTAAATACCCAAGGCAGTGCTTTTTAAGTGCAAAAGGATCTTCCCTCTGAAGATTCTCCTCACTCTGCCTCCATGAACGCATTGTAAAGTTCCCATTCTCCCACTTCAGAAATTACTTCCACAATTTTGCATCTATTTTGCATACCCCCAGATATTTCCTCGGATTTTTAGTAACACAAATTTGGCTTCCTACAGCCCTTTAAACAGGAATAGCATGATTAAAATATAGCCCTAATGTCTAGCTTCAAATCCTGACAAACATTTTTGTCCACATCGCACAACAGAGTCCCAGATGCCTGGCCTTAATCATGTATACAAGTGTCAGAACTGAAACTCTGGTATTTAAGTTCTATACATAGAAACATGCACATTAAGATATATTTTGGAGTATAAAAAGCATTCTGCTATCTTGGTAGAAAAGTTGAGATTTCTGTAGAACCTGCTACCACATGCCAAGCACAGGAACCGAGTCATTTTTCAACACTTTCTGAAGAAGTACATTTCTTAACATACTGAGCAATTTATGTGAAATGAAAGTAATTTTAAGATGTTTGTAGAATTCAAAACGCGTTAAAGACTTCTTTTAAAAGAAGCCGTAATTGCATTCCTAAAAGGATACACTACAGATATGTATACCTGAATAGGTGAAAGATCCGTAGTTATCTAGCTATTACCCAAAAGCCTAGGCAGTTTTCCCTGCAAGAAATTACTAAGCCAAAAAAAATTTTAAAAAGTAAAATCTTACCTCACTTGAACATGTTCTTTTGCAAACTACAACTGCCAACCACCTGTAGCTCTAATTACCTAAACCATGCAATATTCAGCATGAAGAGTTAATACTACCATATAAACCTCATGCTAGAGCTCTGTAGAGGGTTTGACATATTATAATATATTGAATTAGGCTGCCACACTGGCTCTGTGCAAGCTGCAGAAAAAGTGAAGCAGGGGGGAGATGAATCAAGTGTGCGACACAACACACACTGTATGGATCAGAACAAACAAGAGTAACAGCAACAATATTGACAGCATGGAACAGCCACAGAAAGAGGCCATCTGTACAGTCAAATGGCATGGTAGTCAGGGGGAAGAGTAGATGTGATAAATCACAGATCTCACAGGGCATCATCCAAGAATCAACAGGAAATTTTTTGATCTGGGCATGACTGGTGCTGTGATCCATGTACACATATGATTTTGGAATAGCAGGAGTGGTCTCCTCCAACCTTTCCACAGGCATTACTCAGTTTGAACAAAGGAGCCTACAGCTTTGCTTGACAACAGACAAACTGCCTTTAAGCATTAATGGTAAGCAGGCTAATATATTTCCCATCATATGAATAAACAAAGATTTTCAGTATGGTTGAATAGAAAATTTTGTTAAAATAATAAAAAAAAAAAAGTGCCAAATGCAAACAAAGCCCTGATCTTGAAGCAGCCCAAGCTCTGAAACATGCAATCTATCACGTAAAAGACAGAAGAGGTCAGCCATTAATTAACATCCAAATTAAAGCTTTTCAAGTAAGGGTCAAAACTTCCTTTGTTTTGACATTTAAATCACCAGCAACGTATTCCCCAGTTTAGTATGCACAACACATCACCTGACGCTTTTATGTTAATTGCCTCAATTTTTCAAGTGCACTATTTGATTCATTGTCAATTAAAAATACCCCCAAAAGCCAAGACTCATGTATGTTAAGTATAAACATGATTAATGTAACACGATTACATTTCCACGTGTGATGAGTCTGATTAGGGACTTTCTATCAGTCTGGCATGATGGAGCATTGTCACTACCACCAACCTGTCAGCCTTGCAAAGCCAAACTTTCTGCTGGAGAAGAATTTCATGGCCACAAGTGTTTCAGACAGGTGTAAAACCTGCAATTAAATGCTGTCAGTTATCACTTTATCAAGAATGTAGCAGTCTTTATGATCTTCTCTATTGGATTGCAGAAGATGGTCCTAGATCTAAACCAAAACCAAAGCTATAAGAAAGAAAAATCAATTAATGCAACTGCTTCTTAAAACAATAATTATGTGGAGAAACCCTCTAGCATTTCTAGAAAGTGACTGAATCCTCTCCCACTACATCAAGGGACCATCTGGTTTAAGCAAACTGCACTCATGGAAAAGAACTGGGCAGACCAGAAGGAGAAGAGCAATGCCTGATTTTGTTTACGGTCAAAGAAAACATAAGTTATAAGGAGATAAAGGGCTCCGAAAAGAAGAAGAAAAAGTAAAAATTAAGGGAAAAAAAAATAAATTAGGAAAATAAAATGATCCGAGTCTGAAGGTTGCTGTTAAGTGAGATGTAATGGTAAACCAGAAAAAGAAAACCAAAACAAAAAAGCAGTTCAGCCGGGGCATAGCAAGATTAAAAAAAAAACCCAAACAAACTAAGAAACAGCAACAGAATTCCAGCAAAACTAAGAGGAAGGAGGGTTTGTATTAACAGCTGGACTGGTGTAATTATTCTGGTCAATTTCTAAGTAGGCTTTGATAAGAATCAAAGTACAAATCAAATACCAAATAAGATAAAATTCTGTACCCTCAGTTTAGACTTCTCTCCCTTCTTCCCATCAGTAAAATATAATTAACACTGCCATATGTAGAAGTAACAAATACCTAAGAACCAGCCATAACCTATATATAATTGCAAGGGAGATACTAGCAATGAAATGTACAGTAGGTCCTTGCTTAAATTGAAAAATAAAAATGAAAGACTGTTTTATTGCACTTGAGAAAAGAATTAAGGATCTCCTTGCCTTATTGGGGACTACAAAAACAATCACTGCTATAGGCCTGCTTTGCATATTCACTCTATTAATTTACATAGCTCTGGTAAAGCCTCACATTGCAATGCAACTGCTAAATTACACCACTGTTGGGTAATGGGGATGAAAAGATGCAAGAACATGTAAAGCGTATTCAAAGACACAATTAAAAATATCAATTCTGTTGACAGTTAAAATGAAGAAACTGAGCAGAGGTTTAATGCTGCTGCATGAAGGACACACTGTTTACGAGTGATTGAATTAACCAGAATCAGGCATCGACAGTCTGCCTTTGTCGAACATTACACATTAGGCCAATTTAGTGTCTGCTTATTAAAATAATTTAATTCCAAAGATTGTTTCCAGGCATTTCTAAATCTCCTCCTGCTCTTCTCCCCTCCTCACATTAATGATGGTGTCTTAATTACTGTGCTAGTTTCACACCAGTGCAATTTACTGGGTCACAGCAGACAGGCCCAGTCAACTATGGTTTAACCAACTCATCCTTCATGTGTTTGGGAGGACAAGGAAGAATCATCAGGAGATCTGGCCTGGCACGATACAGTATCAGAGTTCCAAAGCGGCCAAATAATACCACAAAGGTTGCTTTTATTCAACACTAACTTCTTAATATTGCTTTTCTTTACATAGGTCTTCACTTTGCACGCTTATTAAATCCAAACTTCCTGTGTTCTAAGAATTTCTACTTTTAACCATGTAAGAATGATGTGTTCATCAGCTCTTTAAAATAAGAATTTCAAATAAGGCAAAATTGCCTATAGATTTCAAACATCTAATTTCTCAATTGAATAAAAATCTCATCTCTACGAATAGGATTACTACATACAATCTAAATTTCCTCTGAAAATGCAACTCCGACTAAAGAACTTCTCAAAATGCTTACACTAAAGGGTTATTTTAGCACCTCTCAAAGGCTGAATGACTGAAGTTTAAACAACTAATCTCAATAGACTCTGACAACTAATTCTGACATTGCATTTTGAAAAGTTAGTGAAAGAACTCACACCAAGACTGAAAGATGGTTACATCTGCTTCAGTTTAATGCTTTGAGTATATGGTGCCAGATTAGACTTTATGATGGGATACCTGGGTATTGGAAATATTACTGAATATCCCACTTGTACAACATGTGTAGTAACAATTTGCTGACACCAATGTCTCCTCTGAGTGTCACGTAAAAGCTTGAACTTGCACAAGCTTTGAATGAAACTTCTAAGACACGGGCTTCTAAATTTGTGTTGCACAGATTAATTAATAATGGACTGTTGACAGGCAAACCCTGATTTCCAAGATTATAGGAAAGACTATAAAAAAAAAAATCAGAGTAAATTTACTTTTGAAAAGGGGATGATTCTAAGTTTTCACAATATTCATATTTACCTAAACAATTACATAGAGTGTTTTGCCATCTCTAATACAAGGAACAGAGTAAAGTCTGTAGAGATACAGGATTAATTCAGGGGAACCCAGGCAGAATCATGTCAATGTTCAAAATCTTATGTACAAAAAAAGCTTTCTGATACAAGACAGGGGAGATATGAATACATGAGCAATTCAGATTTTTTGCACAGTAGTAATATATGAAAATAACATACGGTTCAGAACTGGCTGATCCTCTGTGAATTCAAATGGCTGTTCAATATAAAAAACCTTTTGCTGGAATCCAGGGACACATTCTAAATCTTCTGCACATGCAAGCAGCAGAACCTGAGGAGAAAAAAAAAAAAAAAGAAAAGAAAAAAAAAAAGAAAGGAAATAGACTTTTAACATCCACTCATTCATCCATCATGTTGGCTACTGGGAATGATGCTGTATTCAGACTCAGTGCTCATAAAACCAAACATTGGGCTCCATGCTCATAAAACAAATATCCACCACATTGCACTTCCCCTTCAAATCTTGCTAAACAATTTTTTCTTTGAGCTTTTTGCTTTTATCTATGTGGGCTGGCAAGGAGATTATGAAATAGTAGCTTTCAAGGTTAATTTTAGTTCAGATTATCAATAAAGGATATTATTGATCTTCATGGTAACAGAGGATGTAGTGTTGCTCCTAGAAATCACACGTTAATACCACTAGTCTGGAATGTTTAAATTAAGCACTTTTTAAAATTGATTTAAATAATTGATATATTAGGGTCTGCACACGTAGTTTCAGCAAGTTGATCATCAGATTCAAGAAGGAATTGTACCTTCAAGGGTCAAGTTTCACGTGTCAGAAGCTTACTCTATAAAAAACTTCTTTGCTAACAACGGTAATCTGTTGCTTCCCCCCCACCCTGACACAGTTTGTCCATTTTCCCTGTAATCAAAAGCTTGTTTACACGAAGGGAAGGCTGAAAATGAAATATGTTCATCATAGTGGAGGTGGATCTGAAGGTTAAAGTTGAATACAGTTTGTGTCACTGTTAGTACATGGTCAAAGTTCCCTGTCACCACAGAAACACCTTAGTAACAGAGAAAGCTTAAAAGCAAAATTAAATTGGTTGGAAATAGGTGCAATAGTAATCTAATTCTCTGAAGGTTTGTGTTCTATCCCTGAGTAGAGGCAACCAACCACCCGAAAGGCTGCTTTTCTTGGCAGCTTTTAAAAGGAGAGCATGGAGGTTAAAATGCCCAAGAAAGAGGCAACAAGAAAAAATTTACTAAAAAGTTTAATAGGTTAAAGAGAAAGGCAAAAGGAGGTGAATTCAAGAATAGGAAGAACCAAATCTGTATTTTTCAATCTATATATGTTATCATGTTTTTCAAAAGTACTTTCTGCTTCAGAAACTCCAAAAGGTACTTTTTCAAAAGCTGACTTGCAGCTGGTGTAGAGAGTACACCCAAGTTATCATCTCAGAGTTATTATGGCCCATCTGCTGCTTGTTGGGCAGACAAAGAATAATGACGTAGAGAGAGCACACAGCGACCAAGAAGAAAATGGTCGGTGTGGTTCTAGAGTGACATTGGCTCTAAAAGTCAAGTGGCCCTGCTCAGATGGGTCTGTTTACTCAGGACATTCTCAACACACAATTGCAGTTTTGCAAATAAAGTTCTTCAGGTGTAAAGCAAGGGCAATTTCTCCTCTATACCACACAAGTGCTGAAGGTTCCTTTCTCCTTCACCAGCTCAGGTGATAAACAGCACTCTCAATTCTCCCAACCCAAGAGCAGCTTCTCACACATTTGTCAGTTCTACCTCCACCACGTTACCATCTAGGTGTGCTGAACATGACCCTAGAGGAACATCCTGCAAATTTTTAACATTGCATGTTTCCATCAACCACCACTGGTAGTCCATTTGTTAAATCACAGCAATCCAGTATCTGCCCTCTCCCTTTATGCACTTTGCACTCATTATAAGCTTTGTGATCCCATTTATAAACACCACCAGCAGCAATACCCCACCTGGTCTGCATCGTTCTTACTGAAACCAACTGCTAGATCACTTGTTTCATGTCCCTGACATTTGCTATAAAAGCTTGGCTAGAAGTGCTAGCAGACTGAAGAACAGCCTGAGTATTTCATGACAGTCAAGCTGGTGGTACTCAAATGCAGCAGATGGACACCTTCGCTTTCCATCCTGACCTGCTCTATGTTTGTTCCTTTGAAGGATCAACCAAGAAAGATGAGAAAGACTTGAATATATTGTACCTTGCTTGTTGTCTTCAACTACTATTCATTTCTATATATCGACATAACTACAGCCTTTCTTACAAAGGATTAAAAACACACATGCCTAATCCCTCATTCAATTATTGACACTGATATTATATTGATTTTATTGGAGACTCTGAACTCCATAGGGGTTGAGAACTGGATGTGTCCTTTCAATCTCCCAGTATGAGACATCAGTCAAAGTGATCCAACATATTCAGAGTCAGCCTGCAAAACTGTGCATAAAGCTTGATTACTGACTATTAAAAAAAGCACCTTATAGGCTTCTAAGTGGTCACATGCACAGAAAGACATGCATTTTCTGTGCACACAGATGTGTTTTTAAAGTACCTGTCGTTCTGACTCATGATGTTACTGAATCAATATGCATAAAAGTGCAATCACAGCAGAAAGAAAATTCTTCCAATCTCAAGATGCAAGCAACAACTGAAGCACACCAGAAAAACAGCCCAAGCAAGATATCCTGAAATTTAACTATGAACAACTCTTCCTCTATAGGATTAAACACAGCAAGGGGCAAATCGTGTTCCAGCCTCCCAGCTACAGTTATCTTAAAGTTGAAACTCTTGTCTTATAAAGCTATAAAAAGAGTCTTGCTTTGGACATCGTATATGTCACTACTTAGAGAAAGGAATATGTCTCCTTTATCAGATTTGTGACAGTGTTAGTTGACTTTGAAATCTGGGCAATCTAAATAGGTCATGAGTTAACTTCCGTAAGCCTGGTACAGAAGCCTCATATAATACAGATGTAGCAAACAGAAAATGACCTTTACTCCCTTTGAAATAATTACAAGACTGGGGCTTGGCCTTGCTGTGAAATGGAACATTTTATTCTGATTGTGCAATTCCAGGCACTTTCTTCTTCTCAACATGTCAGACGAGATGTTGTCACCACACCGAGTTTTTAATTAATTATCTTTTAAAAGAAGCACAATTATTCTTCTAATTTATTTTTCTCATAAAAAATGTTCTGTTGAGCTACATGTCTCTCTCATTAAAATAATTTCTGTTGAGGTTCTTCACTTAGGGGTGGGAGGGAATCTTTTAAAATGCCTTGAAAAAAACATGCCAGGCAGATATGTTGAAGGCAAAGAGAATATTGTTCAAAGCAGAATACAGTCTGAATTTAAGCACCATGTAGATTTTTTTTTTTTTGATATAATAAAAGGGTTTATGGGTTGATAGCTCTCTAAAAAAAGACTTAGGCTAAATATGCTGAAAATAATGTTTAAATGTCATGTATGTAGAATTCAGAATATATAAATATTGTTCACACATCTAGTTGAGTCAGTACTGGGCAATTAGTACAAAGAGATCCTTCACCCACTACTAAGAAAAAAAGGCACATTCTTAAAAGAACGACAGTTATGCAGCAAACATCATTAGCACGTGAACATCGAAAGGGGTAGAAGTCTGAAAAGCAAAGCAGGGAGTCGTGACTACTCAGACCTACAGATCCTATATTCACTGACAAGTAGAATCAAAGTTTTTCATCACCTACTGCTTTTCAGAAATGTACCAAGTGAAAACGCATTTTTAATATCCTGACACTTTGTCTTTCAGAATTTATTTCCAGTCACCATAAGGAAGTGTCACTAGTTCAGGTAGCTTCTTTGCAAGTTTGGTCACTGGTCTAGAGCTATACTTCTGATATATATATATGTACTTCTGATATACCAAGCCTATGAAACACCTGCTTTTAGTTAATAATACGGCACACACATACTGGTGACCTTGACTGACCTCAACCTTTGCACTGAAAGCTGCTCACATAGAACATGAATCGAAAAACAAACAAGGATGGCAATTTTATACCATACTGCAGAGGAAATTAATAAAGCCCCTGATGTTAAAGTACCTTTGAGTATTACCACATCACAAAAACCAGGGTTCTTCCACCTCCTCTGCTGATGACTAAAAGTCTGTCTCTGAAATGACCTTCCAAAGAATTTAAAATTCTTTGTCCTTTTTGACTCACATGAAGCAACTCAATTCAGGTTTGACTGACCACATCCTCACTCTGGAAATGAATTTTCTCACCTTTTACCATAAACACTCTCATATCTTTATTAGCCCTACCTGTATGAGACCAACTAGCGCAAAAATGCAAGCTTCAGAGTATTAATTGCATTTCACACACATTATTATGGTGTGAAATTCATTCTTGTGCAAGTTTTTATTTAATTAGAGATGTAAACGCCGCAGACACTTGTGAAAACCATCTGCCCAACCATAGAGTTTACACACAATAAACTCAAAACAAATCTCATTTCATAGGGCAATCTTCTGTAGGATTACATTCTACCTTTGACTTCAGAACACTAATTTGAAGTGCAAACAAATAAAAATAAACCCCCACCAAAAAAAAAAAAAAAAAAAAAAAAGCGCTAAACCAGAAATTACACTCACTCTTAATAGTGGTTATCTCAAAAGTTCAAAAATTAGTCACTTTGAGAAAAATTAGGTTTGAGAGGGTTTTTTGTGTGAGTCTGGGTTTTTGAGGTTTGGTTGGGGGTTTTCTTGGTTGGTTTTTTGATGGTTGGTTTTGGGGTTTTTTTGGCAGTGTTTTTTTTTTTATTCATTTGACTCATTTACTTGGAATTATTGAAAATTTATGCTTCCAAGCTTTCCTCTGAAAATATGAGAGCTAGAAATCTGCTTTTTGCATATGAAAACTTTAGATTTTCATATAAAATACAGTGATCCTAAAAGCTGAGAACTGAGAGAAAAAAAGTAATCAGAATAATGAGAACTACCAACACTGAATTAAATTACACATGACAAAAATATTTTTATCATGTAGATGACGATCTTTCAATCTTAAAAACCCATTCCATCTTCAGGTGCTGCAACACGAGACCCAGAAAAATGGATAGGGAGGAAGCTATCAGGGAAGAAAAAGAAGTTACAAGCAGCACACAATCACAAGGATTTGCAAAGAGATGATGAAATCTTGCCTTCACTGAAGTCAGAACTATTCACCGATTTTAGGTTTTTACTCAAGACTTAAATGAGAGTTATTTAAATGAAATTAACAGAGGGACACTTAAACAGAAGAATAAAGAGAGCACTGCTCTAAGTAAGGTTCTGATTCTGCATTATGCAGACTCCAATTAGAGTGTCAGCAGGTCCTAAGGCAATTGTTTCATCAAATCACATACAGACTGGACATGAAGATCTCCTTGTCTTCTCTATTTTATTTTTTAACATCAATTCATACAGAAAAAAAAAAACCTCAAAAGCCTGAATAACTTACCCTCTGATTGGCATAATTAACAGGGGTATTTTAACATTGCATGAAGGTATGTTGATTTATCTCTGGAAAAGACTAAATCAAATGAAACACACAGTTCTTTTGCATTAATTTGATTTAGTTTGATTTCAAGGGTAGTATAATTTGAGGAATTATTTTTTCAGTATTTTTCTTTTGGAGGAAAAAAGTTTTCCCTGTCTTAGGCTTTAACCTCTCTTTTTATCAGGAAGGAGGTTCAGAAAAAGAGTATTCACAATCTCTGCAGCTCTACCTCTACATCTGATAGTGAATCCCAGTCATTTTTGTAAGAAATGCTATTAAGATTTGGCACTAAGATTCTTCAAGGATGACAAATATTCTTTTAAAGGGCCCACATATCCATTTACTGCACAGCTCTGTCCTAAAAGTGAAAGTCACACTTGGAGTACTGAAAAGTGGGCTATGAAAATGCAAATTAGAATGACTTTATTGGATCAAATGAACTCAGTTCTCCTGTCACTAAGCAGTGTGACTGTGATAGGCATTCATTAACTAGAAACAAAATACGATAAACTCTTCTGTGAGACTATCTAGCACAGGAGCTTTCTTTTCATACACACTTCCTTTGTGAATGTATGTTTATTGTAAGAATTTTATAATATATTCAGTAAAAAGAGTGCATCTTCCATGGCACTGGAAAATATTACATTATTTATGAAGCAGTTTGGCAACATTAGGGTCTGAACCAACAGCTACTTTCTTTCTGCATTTCAAGATTTCTGGAAGAGGCAGTAGCAGTTTCTTAAGACATGACCCCATGGTCTGTTGAGAGCCCAAAATGACTCTGGAGTCCATGCTGCTTAGGGTGAAGGATAATATGAGAAGTGTAGTAGAAAGCATGGGAGTGCTTTTACAGCACTGTCATTTGAAGCCAGAGTTGTGACAATTCCTCTTTCGCCAGGGGATGACCTGCCTAGAAAGCAATCATTTTTTCTCTCTTCTTCCAGTTACATTTGCTCCCTGAAAAAGTCACTAGATAGCTCTGCAAGAGCCAGTGCCCACAGTATAGGCTGGAAAAATATGGTCAGGTGTAAGACCATCAGTCTGCACCACAATCTGATTAAGCTGCCATGAAACCACACCCTAAAATTGATTATGTTTTAATAAACTCTTACCAACCCATCTTCCATCCATCAGAACTTGAGCTAGCTTAGAGTTCCCTTGGGAACCCAGAAAAGCTTTATACAGGCCTGGAAGGAAACACCTCTGGTGTCACAAGCAGGTACAACATACAGGCTCTTGGCTGGATCACTTGATCCCAATCATAAGTAATTCTTCTTGCAATCCACAATTATGGACTCTTATTCTGATGGTCATTTCATAGCTTCCAGAATAAATTTGTTCATGGTCAATTTATAACCATTAATTCTCGTACAAGTCTTGTCTAATAACTTAATTAACCTTTCTTCTCTCCAAGTCTTCGATTTATGAGGCTAGACAAACCAAGCTCTTTCGATCTGCTTCTCTAAGAATACATTACTTTGGTAACCTTTCATTGTGCCTGCTTAAGTTTGCACATGTGCAAAATACACAAAGAATTACAGATAAGCATTCTCCAGAGTCTAGTAAGTGATACTAATGTTTACTTAAGTCCGAAATACACTGCCTAATACTTCCTAAAATTCCACAGCTTTTTAAAGTCTGGCCATACTGATGGATCACAATCATTCTAAAGTTAACTAACACAGAAAGAGCTGAAAAATTTCACATCAGCAGAGATACTGCCTCCATTTAGCCACAACAATGTTGAGTCACTTCTGCAAATAGTGTCAGAATTAATCTTTATGAAACACAAACACAGATGCAAACCCTCATGCGCTGTTAAATCCATGCCCTTTCTGACCAGATGGGAACCAACTTTGCTCACAAGTGGCAGATATTTTACAGCACAGAGCCCAAACTTAATCTTGCCTCTCAACAGAGCTTGTTAGATGAGGCTCAGGATTTACACTAGAGGATGGCTTCCAGGCTCAAAGGGGCTTGCACCCACAGAGTTCAGAGTGCAAGATCAACTTCCCATTTCGTCTACTTAAATATATCTGAACATTGTTCAGATATTTGTAATCCAGGCAATAACTATCGTCCTGGTTCATTGATCATAGAATAAGTTGGGTTAGAAGGGACCTTAAAGATCTAGTTCCAACCCGCCTGTCATGGGCAGGGACACATTCCACTAGATCACGTTGTTCAAAGCCTCATACAACCTCACCTTGAACACTTCCAGGGAGGGAACATCCACAGCCTTTCTGGACAGCCTGTGTCAGTGGCTCACCACCATCCCAGTGAAGAATTTCTTCCTTACATCTAATCCAAATCTACCCTCTTTCACTTAAAAGCCATTACCCTTTGTCCTATCACTACACGCCCTTGTAAAGAGTCCCTCTCCAGCTCTCTTACAGGCTCCCTTTAGGTGCTAGAAGGCTGCTGTAAACTCTCCCCAGAGCCTTCTCTTCTTCAGGCTGAACAATCACAATTCTTTCAGCCTGTCTTCATAAGGGACATTCTCCAGCCCTCTGATTATCTTCATAGTCCTCCTCTGGACTCCTTCCAACAGGTCCATAGCCTTCTTATGTTTGAGGCCCCAGAGCTGTTTGCAGCACTATGCAGGGGGGATGTCTCAGGAACAGAGAAGAGCAGGAGAATCACCTCCCTCAACCCGCTGGTCACAGCAGTATTTTAAAGATTAATAACACGAGCCAAAATGCATTACTTGTGCTCAAAGTAAGTGATATTTTAAATTACTCAACTATTTAACAAGTAAATACCTACCCATCATGATTAATAACACCATTTAGCAAATAAGACTCCTCAGACAAAAGGACAAGTTGGCCTCCAAGGTTATTTTTTCTGTTATTTTTAGGTGATATGGAAGAAGTAATCATGTTTTGCTGAAACCCATACACCACTGGAATGAGATTACAACTGGTTAGCCTATTTAGAAAAGCTGCATAATAAATTCATTTTACAGGGCACAGAATAATGCAAATGAGCCATTCAAAGGCACTCCCGTACCAGTGAAAGAGGCATAAAGAAGAAACATGGCAAGTGAGAGTTCCGATCTGGCTATACTGAAAGGTATGGAATTGCTGAAACCTAAACTGCATTGCAATAACCTGTTCAAAGATCTGCTTATCCCAAACATTTTAGTTATTTATCACCTAATGAAATAAACAGGTTGATCCTATTTTCCAGCAGTAATGACTTCATGAAACACTTAGATGAATGAAAATACGGATATCTTTTTTTTTTTTTTAAAAAGACAATAAAGAACTGTTTAAATGTATTTATAACCCTTCACATGGGGCAAAGTCATTATTCTACACAGGAAAACACTGATGGGGCAAAAGCCAACAGAGAAAAAAATTAAAATCATATGTCTTACAGCAGATAGTGGGATTTTTTTGATAGGCTGGCTAGAAACTATAAGGAATATGATACATGTTTAATTTCCCAACAGTGTGATCATTATCAAAAAAAGTGCAACCTTCCACCTATCGTTTCCCTTATATTCCACAAAGTTATAGTATAAAGCAATTGTTCCTGCACCACAAAAATGAACTTTGTGTAACACTGAACATCTGTCTTTTGCACCGGTAAGCTAAAACTGAAAATGAGCTTGCTGAAAACGATCCTTCAAAGAATAGCAGAGGTTTGAGCATTAAACACATACACAGGGCTATTTTTGTGAAATCTCTATGAACTTGACACTTACAGCTCAGCCTACCAACTGTAACTGAAACTGCCCAGTGCTTTCAAGTGTTCTAAGAGAGACTCATGAAAAGCATGGTTAAGTAATCAGAGAACAAGGCTTATACAATCTCAGAAAAACAGTCCAAAACCCAAAGCGATAGGAGGTGGCATACAGTGCTACCTCTGCTTGTCTCCATTTACTAGTTCCAGAAAATAGGGAAGTGTCTTTAAGTTTTTATTCTAGTTCGTAAAGTTTAAGGGCATAAATAATTTCAGGATGTAAAATTGGTCTAAGAAAGCTCTTTCTTGCCTATACTATATACCTACAGGAGAAGGAACTGAGCTTAGAAATTAGCAAAGACCAAAATAAAATACAGAAAACAAACTGCTCACCTATATGCTCGAAGATCTCCAAGGTCCCTTCCTGTGATATGCTAAATTTTCCCCACAGGGTACAGGAAAGCCTTAAAACATAGTGTAGTGAATAAAAAAAAAAAAAACAAAAACAAAAAACAAGGTGGCCCAATTGAAGCCTTTCTTAGATGTACAGACTGAGGTCACTGGAATTGCAGTCAGTTGTCCTACACAGTACATCACACTCCAACATTTTAGCTACTTTACCTTTAACTCAACCCATAGAACAGAAATTCCAGAAAGGAAAATGGCAATAGATTAGCTGTTACTGCCTGGTCAGCCCTCCTTAAGGGAAACACTTCTATAGATCATAGATCAACCTATTACACAGAGCTGTATAATTACACTGGAGTAAATTCATTGAAGTCCTGTCATGCTCCCCTGCCCCCCACCACGCATGCGTGTCAAAATAAAGCAAAACTACCACCCAGTGAATCTTGATGGCTGATCTTCTACTTCAGTTATTGCCTTTCTATTAAAACTGATACTTCTTGAAAAATTCTGATAAAAACTCTCATAATTCTTGATCAAACTTTGAAATAACTACAACAGGGGAAGAAAGATACTTGAATGAAATGGAGACAAATATATGGAATTTCTACATATGCCTCTATTACACAGATTTAAATATATGTCTATGTTTAAATTGTTTCTGTTTAACAGAGACTGGTAGATGCATAGGATTTATGACATAAATTATTATTTCACACTCTAATTCAATTCCAAAACTGATTATTAAATTTATAGAGTTTTGTATTTTCTCGTTCAGCACTGGCTTACAAATGATTTTATTTTATTTTACTAAAAAATATTAACTGTGCCTTATCACTACTAGGCTGGTTACCATATATATTTTTAACTAAATTTAATTGATAAGACTGAAGCTGTTGTATCACTGCTCATTTTACCAGTTAAGGGTTTGCAGATTTGTTTGCAATAGGCAATCATTTTCAAGCTTCTAGAGTAATCCATAAATAAACAGAAGAGGATAAAAAAAACCTCACCCAGGTCTTTTTGGCAGTGCCAGCTGCTATTGAGGAGTATTATTAATTAATTGTAAGAACACAGTCAAAAAATTAAACAACTTGTACTAACTCTTCTGAGTTTAGAGAAAGCATGTCCCAGGGGAAAGGCAGCAAGTTGAACATTTTTGAGAACATCACAATAAAATAAAATCTGTAAGCTTACAAGCTCCCTTGTGTTAACAGTGACATTACATCAAGAATGACCTTTCCAGAGAAATAAAACCTATTAATTCTAGGAACATGATAACTATTAAAAGATCAACACTTGGTAGACAAAACAGGAGATAAAGAAAACTAAAAACCCAAACTTAATCAGTCTGGTATATTAATTAGAACATATATAATATGAAACCAAGACCTTGGTCTATAACCCTCTTGCTTATAATTGCTTGCCATTTAAAAGCTGAATGAAGTCTTTTGTAAGAGATACGGCTATTGACCCCATATATATTAGGAAGTCAAAGAAAATGCTCAGAATGACATGTCATGAGCATTGAAAAAATACCTAGAAAACACCCTGTTGAATACTTAACTCTTTAGAGTAGAACTTTGTTGGAACCATCAAGGAATTATGCTGCTGGGACATAATGCAAGCTAATTGTTAAACATTTCAGGGCTTTTGTTTCTTTATTTTTTTGATTGGTTGTAGAAACAATCATCACACAAAGTTATTTTGTTGTCACGGGTACAGATAATTTTTTTTTTTTCTAATGTGAAGGGACAGATGTCAGTCCTGAGGCAAAAGGACATATACAGCTGTATCCCAGATACTCCATCGTAAAATTTCTATCTAAGATTTGCTTTTGAAAACCATAGTTAAAACAAGTGAGGATTCTGCAGTGGTTAGGAAACTGTGTTATTGTAGCCTTCTCACTTCCCACTGAGATGGCACTTTCAGTAAATTTATTTGTTCTGTAATTACCTGTATTTGCCAAGTCTATCATCTGTTCCACATGAGATTCAACAGGCAACAGATAGAAACAATAACCATAAAACAGATGAAAGGTTGTGGAAAATGAAAATCTCTGCCTTGGATGATGCTTTAGTAACTTGTTTGTACCCCTAAACATCAATATTATCACTAAAGTCCATGAGAGAGGTCAGAGTCAGTTCTCTGTTTAAAATTCCAGGACAGAAAGCCTGTAAGGACATGCTTCTGCATCCATCTAGACTGGCCAGGTAAAAAGGTCTCACAATTTACAAGGAGTCACGTGGAAAAGACAAGGGCTAACGGGTACAAGTTATTTCTGCAGAGATTCCAACTGGACAAGAGAGGAAAATTTTTCAAGAGGAGAAGCAGCCACTGGAATAATGCCCCCAGGGAAGGAGGTGATGGATTCCCCAGCATTGGATACCTGTAAGATTCAGCTGGACAGAGTGCTGGGCCATCTTATCTACACCATGCTTTTCCCAAGAAAAGTTGGACCAGTTGTTCCTTGAGGCCCCTTTCAACCTGGTATTTGATTTAATGATAGTTCAGATTTGGGAGATCCGCAGAGGTCTATTTTATCTCAGAGAGGCAAAGCAGTGCAGTATTTTAACTATTTTCTTTACAGGGTTATATTTTCTTTTTTTGTTTTGCCTCAGCTATACAAAGTAATGAAAATACTGAGAATTCCTGTACCAGAATATATAAAATCATGGATTGTGCTATGATTGTAGACTATCTGACCATTACTATTTATAATGGGGTAATTTAACCTTTTGCAACTTTTATACAATCAGATTTTTTGGTTAATTTTGACCAAGTCTGAGTTGTACATAATAGTTAGAAACCTCAAAAGGAGAAAAAAAAAAAGTATCCAATAATTTAAAAGGCCTTTTCCTTGTACACAGCAACTTAAATTTACTAAAGAACTTGGAATTTTTTTTTTTTTTTTTTTTTAAGTGCTTCAGCCTTAAAGTGATTGGGGTTCTGCACTTGCACAGTATAAAGCAATTTAAAATTATTCAACTGCTTCAATTTTTTATAGGTACTTTTATTTGAAAATGATTGGTGTTCTGATCATGCTCAGCATTGAACAATTTAAATTATTTAAATGCTTTTTTTAATCAATGCTTCATGTTTGGGACTAAATTCTGGGAGGCTATAGTACATTATCAGGCAGTTTAAATTATACAAGATTTTTATATTTTACACAATGTTTCATCTCCTAAATAAGAATCAGTTTGCCAGGGTGAAAGCATAAAGCATAACACTTCAAAATAAGTCACCACTATGCAAAATTTTTCTTTTTTAAATGTTGTAAGAGACCCTTTTTCCATAATCAAATTTCAATGTCTTACTATGTACTATGAAGCATGAGCATTTAAGCACCTACACACCTCTGGTTTTCCTACACTGAAATAAATAATTTCAAAAGAGAACAACAAAGTCTAAAAGAAGTTTTCTGAGTCTATGCAAAATGAGATTAATTTATTCACACAGCATCTGCCTTAAACGTCATGTCAAGTGAGCATTCAGGTCCTCTGCAGCATGGATACAGTGTGCTCAACAGCTTCTGCCTCAGCTTCGTTGGAAATATTAAGCATATCAAGGAGAAAATTCAGGTTGGACCTCAAGCACATCATTCCTGAACTAACATGACTGACACAGAACGAGGATTAGTTTATTTGTTTTAATTGATTTAGTGGCATTATTTTTCTTAATGGTTAAGAACATGTTCTCCATTTCCATACAGAAGGAGAGGAAACTAAGGTGTAACATTTGAAAATAGCACTGGAGATGTACAAATGGAGAATGAGAAATACAGCTGACAGGTCCCATTATTAGCAAATCCTCCACTTTGTTCTTACCAGGTATCCTGCGTTAATACTCTGCCAATACACTTACATTTACTGACAACAATAAGCCAATGCAAGCATTTTTGTATTTTCCACCAAGATATTCAAATATTAATGTTATCTAACTTCTGTCTTAAAGTGTGACATCCTAGAGAGAAAAGATTAGTGACTAATTTCTTCAAAAGGCTTGTCTTCCTATTTCGCCTTTTGCTTTTTAACGCAAATGACATTGCAGAAATAGGATAATTTCTCACCAAGAAAAACAACCCCAGTGTTCCTCTGCACTTTCATTTGAAAAGATAGTAAGCTAGTTCTTAAAGATATTGGCATGTCTTACTAATCACAGGCTTTTAATTCTGTCTCTCCAATTTCAATTAGGAAGTAAACACTGACATCCTCAATTGTGCTACATAGAGCTCCCCTTTATCCAGTTAATCACGTTCACTGCAGCTATTCCCTAGGCTGAGGTCTCAGAGTTGCTAGCTTCTGTAAATCCTTGGTATTACATCTTTTGATTCAAACAAAAACACTAACATATCTTATCATTCAAAAACACGTGTCCTGGGTTCAGGAAGGACTGTGTTTTCCTCTCTCCCAATAGGCAGCTGCTGTGGTCCATGTACAGAATTGAGTTGCACAGCATCGCTAAACTCATCTGAAATATTTTGCTTAAGTTAAACCTCATATTTTAGTAATTAAAGAAGCTGTGAGAAACCATAATTAGACTATGTGTCCAACAAATATTAATCAGTAAAGTAATATTCTATTATTAAGAAGCAGCTATTCACAGTAGGAGTTTCTCTTGTGAGAAACAAGATTAGGAACTGAGCCAAAAGCAAAACAGAAGGCACAGCAAATTGGGTCATTTGGTGCCTCATTTAAATTTATGAATACTTTAACCTGCATTCTACTTGGTTTGTATTGCCATTTTAGCGGAGAAGGTAGAAGCAGGCTTCAGGCTGCAATCCTAGATGTGTTGGGCACTCCCAGTGTTCCCAGTCCCTGTGATGACAATTTCCTTTCCTGGATACTTCTCCAAGCCAAGAGACAAACTCCAACTCCACACCACAGGCAAATCACATAACCTCCCTATGTTCCCCCCCTCTATAAATGAAAACAGTATAATTATCATATGTAGCAGGGAGGCTTAAGTGCTTTTAAGAGACTTGAAATCTCAAGTGGTACAGTATAAATGCTGACAAATATTGCTTCTTTGAGGCACCATCAGTAAGCATTTTGAGTATACATGCACTAGAATCATGTCAAAAACAACCAGGTTCCTAAAATGCTAGGCTGGTTTTAGTTTCTTGTTTTCTTGTTACACCCTCTCCCACATATCAGTTAAAAACTGATGATAGCAGTCTCGTAACAGGTCTCCTTTTCCGAGATCAACTTTAGAGTTCCTCCTCTAAGTCTATTTCTCTGAAGTGGAAAAATTCACCAAGAAGAAGCATCAGGGGTTTAATATAAGAGACTGCTAATTTCTGGTAAAAAAATATTTCTAAATTGCCCTATTAAATACAGATACACAACACAGTGCAAGACCACATTTATTTGGTGGAGGAATCTCTAATGCAATGACTTCTAAGAAAACAAGTATCACTCAAATGTCTGTTCTTTCCACTTCTGAGTTATTTTACACAGATTCTGATGAAGCAATAAACTGTGCTAGTAGTGGAGTTTTCCACTACTGTCCAGAAGAATTATGTTTTGAAATAGCATGTTAAATCACAGCTTGTTACCTGAGCTGCTACAAAATAGATACAGCATAGATTAATTCTCTATTTTAAAAGCTATTTACTATATCTATATACAATGGTAGCTTCCTTCTATATTGCTCTTACATGTACTGATTACCCCTAAAGAGCGATGCTTCCTTCAGAGAACAGAAGGAAGAAAGTGCTACAAAATGCAAGATTTAAAAAATTTGAAACTGAGTTGTATTTTCTTTTCTAATTAGGCTAAATAGGTGTATTTATATAGATATATTCAAGGCAAACCTCCAGGAATTAAAATCTTTTCAGCAGCTTTAAAAATTAAAACCAAGCCCAACTTTCAGTTCTGTAATTTCCAGCACTTATATAAGGTTCTTTCTTTTCTACTACAGAAGCAACAAGCAAACCAAGCATACTGTCCACAGTTTCCAGAAGCATTACCTTTTATGACTGATGAAATGCCTTTTATACCTGATGAAATGCAACTCATCAATTAGAAGAGTCATTCCAGTAAGTTCATGCATACCACAGTCTTACTTCTCTTTTGCACTCATTAGTGCCATGACAGCAGCAAAGGCTTCATTAGTAACTAACATAAAATCAATATTAATATAAAAAATTGAAGAATAAAACTCTTGTAAGAGATTTATGCTCAACGTGATATTAGGTTTCAAATCCACACAGGACATAATCTAAAAAATTCTTAATTTAAAGTAATGATCTACATTACAAGAGACAAAAGAAATTCTGAAAACCAAATCTATAATGCAAATGAGACTGTTATGTTGACTTCTGCCAACAAGAAAATTACAATCTCTTCTTGTATCGGTGGGCCACAGAAATAAAAGCCATGTAGTAACAGGAACAAATATTATATAGAGCAGAAGGAGAATGAGGAAGTTTTTGATAAGATGTTCGGGAAACCACTCATTTTGTTACTGAAACAAAAAACCCCACACAAACGTGTGAAATCCAGAAAATCAAGCACAGCAGGTTTGGTACTAGGTATCTAATAGTACAAAATATCCTGAAAAGCAAGCAGTTGCTGCTATAATTTATTCCCTTGTAGTTAGATAAGAGGCACTTGCCGGGTTTAGTTTGGGTTTTGTTTGTTTTAAAACAACTGGTAAAGAGTTAGTGTAAAAACTCAACTGAAAATCAATTAGCCCAAGAGGGAAGGACTTGAAGGGGTGGGGAGAAAAATCTCATGTTTGCTCTGAATGTTCACAGAAGATACTACACAACAGTGTTGTGTGTATGTTGGTTCTGTCCTCAGCACCCCCAAGTAGCTCAGACAACATCATCTTTGACTACATGCTTTTGTATCCAATATAAACACGTCAGTGAGTTTTGGCATGCAATTTATTTCACTAACAGTTTAATGTTGTTTCCATGCTCACCAAAGCCATTGAAAAAGGGTAAAGAAAGAAGGAATAACTGCTCTTTTTTCATAGCTTGCTCTCGTCAGCTTAGAGGATGGAGAATTCTCCTGTCAACCTACAAGGGCAAAATCCTAACCCCTCATGAAAAGTCTCATCTGTGACAGAGCCAGAATCCCATCCCACTTATTTTCATTTAAGCTCCACGCCTTTTCACTTGGCAATTTGCTTTTTGTCATTAGTTAGCTTCAGTGTCCTAGATTTGGTTTCTCTCTTTTTTTGGCTTTCATTTCTGCTCCCTTATCCTCCATCCCAGAGGCTGTGAGGATTATTGGACGGTTGAAAGGGGCACATGTGTGCGAATTCTCTTCACAGCTATGACAAAGACAAGAGCATCCATTTCACTCTAAGCAGTGTTCAGTCGCCAGCTATAAAATCGCAGGTGGTCTATGTGCTTATAGTAAGCAGCTTCAGAGAGGATTTCATAAAAATACACATATAACCACATCTAACTCAAGTTTCCCCTGGAAACCGCACTACAGCTGAATGACCTCAACAAGACTACTCGATAACCTTTCCCTCCACAACACTATGAACTCTTTCTAAAGCTTAATGCAGCAACGCATCAAGACCAGAAATTATTAGCATAGTTAACTCATTAGTAGACACTCATTTCTAACTAAGTTCAAGGATAAATGAAGCAAGAAGTCAGTAAGGTAAATGTCTGTCTTAGGATGAAGGGAAAGTTTTGTCAGGGAGAAAATGTCTACTGAATAATTGATATCCATCTTTCTGCCTGTGAAAAGCTTATGGAACAAACAAAGTCAATATCTTTAAGGCAGGTCACTATTAAAGCACTGCAATGGGAGAGCAGAAGACCATCCGAGACCAGCAAAGATTCAATTAGGACCAGAAAGTATATTAAACTGTATTTTCCCCCAGAGCCAAGCATAGAGATGAGTAAGCCTTCACAAAGCAGAAATAAATGTATTCAATTCCATTAATATTAATGACATTTGTTGTTATCTGATATGCATAACTTACATAAAATACTCTATAAAAATAATTAAAATGTGACTTTTTTCCCCACTCCCCTGGGCAAGATTACTGGTTTTGGGGGTTACACTAGAACAGCACAAAACTTTTTTTTTTTTTTTTTTTTTTTTTTTTTTTTTTCCCAATTTAGAAGTGCGTGGGAAAAAACCTAACATTCTGGAAGTGTTGAATCATTTTGTTTTACCATTTTTGAACAAAATGAACAGTTAAAAGACTCTCAGATCAGATTGTTTCATTTTTAAGAAGCCAAATTTTAATTTACATCAGCTCGACATTATAACTTCTGCTGTATGGTCTGGAAGATGGTAATTTGTTTCTCTTGTCCTGTGCAATAGGGTCTCCATCTGAATGACAGCTGAACATGTTTCTGCCATTCAGCAGGAGAACTGGGTCCACAAATGAGGTACCTTTGTGGTCCCATACCCCACCAAAGAAACACAAATCACTATTAAACTGGCACAAAAGAAAGGGTTTCTGTTTACTCATCTTTGAAAACAGAAGTGGATCAACTGAAAATGACCCAGTCTAAAGCATATTCTTGTTTCTGATTTCCACACAGAGAAAGTAAAAGGTAAAATTCTTTGGTAGAGGTTGGAATAACTTACAGATAAAATATGAGTTGTCCATGTGGCTCAACCTCATTGGTTCACCAAACTACTAGTTCTTAGTTGTCTGTTGTTGTTTAAAACCATTCCAGTGGCAGTTAACACCTTCATTAGTTCAGCACCGTAGTTCATAGACATATCAAGCTAGCACTAGGAACAAGACCTTAGTGAAGCATCCAAACACAGGCTGGACAACTCTTTGGATGGAGAATGAAACTCTAGGCCACAAGCAAAATAGCACAAACTTAACAGATTTGCTTCTAGTGGCCAAATTACACCTTTCTGAGTAACACAGACAAAAGTCAAGCACTGCCTAGCTGTGGAGATGCTTTTCCTATCCCCAGTCAACACTGTGAAACTGGTAGATTTTTTCCTTTGGCATAATCAAAACCAAGGAAATAAACGTTGGGAGAAGAAACACTGACATTAAGGAATAAAGACACTCATTTTTCAAGTCAGAACCATGTTTTGAAGTAGCTCAAGTATCAAGCAAGATGCCTACGTATAACTTTCTGAAGTACTGAAAAACAGATTTGTCACCTTTGCCTAGTTTGAATGTACTGCATCACAGGAGTTTTGCAATGGCCACTGGTGAAAACTGCCCTTGAAATTTTTTATTTTTTTATTTTATTTGAACTTTAGATGTACAGATGAAGAGTGAATAAAGCTATGATAGCATCTCCAATTTACCTGACCTAGTTTCTACAAAGCTATATTGTAGGCTATGCTTTCATTATGCTTAAGTGAATGCTCACCAGAGCGGATTCTGGTAA
Organism: Megaceryle torquata; assembly: GCA_024611175.1. Lineage (NCBI taxonomy): Eukaryota > Metazoa > Chordata > Aves > Coraciiformes > Cerylidae > Megaceryle > Megaceryle torquata. Next base: position 97,936 of record JANIJG010020541.1, read on the forward strand.
GCAGGAATAATGCATGAACTCTAAGGGTATTGCAGGATGCCTTTCTTCTCTATTATCCTCCTTAGTTTGTATTCCCCATTATATTTAGGGTCCCCTGTTGTGCCATAAAAAACGTTGAATCTTTCTTGAGCATAAATTAACACGGAGCTATTGCAGCGGTTTCTTCTTCCCCTATGAATTCTTTCTACAACACTACAACACACCTGCTTTAAACATGCAGGCATTGTTTTGCTGTTACCTGCTACTAGAAGAAGGGAAGCTTGATAGCACTGAATTGAACTTGCCCTTTGTCCCCTTTCATTGTATCTACCTACAGCAGACGGCACCAAAATGCAACTCAATTAAACACAGCCCTCTTGTCATAATATAAACAGCAGCTCTCTTCACAGCAGAAGCAGGAAAAGTTTTGTCATGACACTCCTTGTTGCATTTGACAAGTTTATTCAGAAGCAAATATTTCAGTGGGGAGGTCTGTCATTCTAATCCTGTTCTTTATGCGAGAGCAGCTAATGCAATTTCAGCTACCTGAATAGAAGAGCTCTTGCTTCCAGATGTTCCATTGTGCCTTGCAGACAACAACTGCTATAGGACTGACACCAGAAGACAGGTATTATAAGTATTTTTTCCATCGTTAGTTTCCTTTTGGCACAGGGTTTATGGATTCCCTGCTGATTCCTGTAATTCTGATAAGCATAGTAGAAGCCACAGTGTAATGCTATCCTTCTGTAGGTCTGGCATAATGGCAACAGAAAGAGGGCAATTGTACTGAACAAGGTGGTAAACTTAAGTTACTCCTGAGCTATTGAAAGACTGTTTAAAAGATGAAAAAAGAGATCAATTCAATGAATTGAGGCTTGAAAAAAAGCATAGACTCCTTATACTTTCAGGACACAAAGCTCAAATCGCAGTGTCACAGATTAGCTATGCTTACACTGATGTGAGATAGAGCAAACCTGCAGGAGCAGCTCAGCAGGGCACTAGGAAAGACAAGGAACAAAAGTAGTCAAATAGTACAAATATTACAGCCAACTGAGGAAGAGACCTGGAAAGAGGCTCTATGCACTTTTGGCAGCAGCCTAAGAAGGTATACAGGCCTATCTGTTGCCTGCCGGGTTACAGAAAGGCTCAGTCAAAGAAAATACACACAAAAACTCTACTAACAAACCAGGCATTTACTTTTCTTGTTGCATATATTAACATTGGCTAACCAGTAAGCTGGGTTTATTTCACTAATAATGTACTAATGTTTATAATCAGCATAATGTGCTGTTTTCATCGGGCCTCTACAAGCATTACAGAAATAAGCTTTGTCATGAAACTGGAAGGTTTTTTTAATCCTGTTGGAAAAGAGCAAATGAAAATAAAGCCATACAGGAAGAAGAATAGTAAGAGAATGAGGGTGTTTAAGTCTACGTGTAGAAATGCTTTTAACTGATTGAGATTTACATCTGTCTATGCTTCTTAATACCAATTTACATCATTTGACATGCTGTTTATCGTCCAATAGCAACATGTTTTCTTACCCCTACCTATGATTTGCAATGTATAAGCAGTATTTACCTAGATACAAGGGTGGGTGTGTGTGTGTGTTAACCATGAACTTCTGCTAAGAAATACAGAGCTTTCCTTACAATATATATTGTAGCTAATAAGCTGCTGCTCCACAGGACTGCCAAGCATTTGCAGCTCTCTCTAAAGAGAACAGAGGCTGTAGGTGCTCAGTTATTTATCCACAGCTAAAATTCACAGAGGTTTACACATAAGGTGGAGAATAAGCATCGCCCCAGAACAAGTTACCACCCACACCAAGCACATCATCCTTTGCCCAGAGCAACTGGGAGTAAAAACACTTGCTATAGGGGTAATGTCGTTAGTGGGTGTGACAATCCAGAACTTCACTCTATAGACAGTTACTCAGACACAAACAATCACTATGTAACCTCAAAATATGTTTTCCAGTTGGCCAAAACTTGGAGAAAATACTCTGTTTTACTATTTTTTTTTTTTCCCCCCACAGAATAACAGATGTGTTATAAAGATGAAAATCTGGTCCAACTGAATCAGGAATCAATGATATTTAAGAAGTGGCATCACTGTAGCCTAGCAAATAGATCGCTGTCATTGAATTGGATAAGTGCAGAGATGCATTCATACATCATGAATATCTCACACTCAGTGAGATGGAAAGAAACCATAGTGTCTCAACTTAGGTAGAGAATTATTATTATTCTCCAGTCCACTGGGGATAAATAAATAAATAAATAAATTGTATTTTGAAGTATTGTAAGCAATCCCTTTTTCTCTGGAAGAAAAAAAGTAATTGCTTCTGATTTGCTTGTTATCAAAGCATGATGATGTATCCTTTTCTTCTGTACCGATTCACATAATAGACATACATAGCCATTCACATACGCCACTTCTCATCCATATGCTATTTTCTTTGCCTAGTATTTTGGAAAAAAAATGGCTCTAGCACAAAGGAAAGCAGGCAAAAATGCAAGGATGTGCAGTGATGCTAAATGGCAATAGAGATGCTCTTCCAGAGACTTGAATGCAGACTGCACCCTCCCTTGTTAAACATACTAACTAATGTGAGCAAATTAACCACCTGGTCTAGATTTAAATTCCTTTTCAAACAATTCTCTTGAAATTCCTTCCTCTGTTAATCTAGCGTTGAAATAAGAGGAAAAATCTGTACAACCTTAGACTATAAATTGTTATTAGATGGTAATGTGGTACTCCACTATATGAAGTGTATTGTTTTTCTAACTGTAGAAGGATAGGAGGACTGGCTTACTATTGAGGCACTGTATTTCATCTCAGAAAAGTGGGTCAAGTCTCCAGCATTTGTCTTTCAGGGTGGCTGGCAGACTTCTGACTGACATACATAAGGTTTGGCTCAGGTCCTTCAAACATTCAAGGAAATGTGGATAACATCTGCCTTCTCTGCTTGCCCAATCCCCATCTCCTTTATTTACCCAGTAATCTGGGGGGACAGATTATCAGTTACATCCCTTGGCAGCACATAGCCTCATGCTTCCTAATCTCAGTCAAGCAAGACATAAGAAATCCTCGAGGCCATGTCTAGATTTTCTCCCTTTTCTACAGAAGAGAGCACACAGCTCGTGTTATAATAAATCATTCCCTGAAATGGTAACTGACAGGGTGAAAACACTTTGAATAGTAGCATATTTTCACCAGATGTGAACATAGGTCACCAGAAAGATGTTCACATTAAAACAGATGGAGAACCAATGAGGCAGAGAGCTACAGGAAAGCAGCAGAAGGCTGTGAGTTGACTCTGGAAAGGGAGAAACATTCCTAAGGAATATAGGTAGAAAGCCACCAGGGGCCCCATGATCTTCCTTTTTCTACACTGACACCAGCTGCTTTTGAACAGGAAGAGCCTAAGAACTGTTCCAAAACTTATGGAAATTAATAGGAATCTGTCCAGTAACTGTAATGGGGTTTGAGTCAGACAAACAGTGAAATGCCTGTCACAGTGTTTGCCAGGGGATAATAGTACATACATAACAAAGACTATTCTATTTTACACCAATACACAGTCAAAGGAAAGGTTTTCATGATACCTTCTACGTGGAGGTGAAAAAATAAATGGGTAGAACAGGATAACATATTGTAGGATCTGACAATAGCAGATAATATAAAAAGAAACAAAAGGCAGAGTATCTTACAATGAGTCATAGATGATGTGCTGAAAAAACTAATATAGTCATTATTTTTTTTTATACTCATAAGAATATGAATTTCCTATGCAAGCTATTTCTTGCTATCATACGTTTCATTCCAGCAAGTCAGGACCTACAGCAAAAAAGAAGCTTTATCATCATCTTCTTTCCAAGACTGAAAATTCCATCAAATAATTGACACCAGTTTGTGTCCTTTTTCTTCTTTGCTGTCCTGTTTTAATCACCTATGCCCTAAACAAACTGTAAATGATTCAAAATGCCTACTTCATCATGGAACAGGTTCTAATACAATTTTACAAGAGACAGGAAGGGTACAAAGTATGAGAACTGGATGACATAATTGATCTCGTCATAGCTAAAATATATTTGCACTCTGGCAATGCTTTGGCACATCGAGCCAGGCCACAGCAGTCCTTGAAATTATCTTCTTTTTCAGAGCACATATGCCAAAGCAACATTAACCTTATCTGACAATTTAAAGACTAGTAATATTAATGGAAGTCTCTCCTTGGATCAGATCACTAGTTTCCAGGGTATGGATAAGAACCTCAGATGTTCTTCCCATAGTCAGCACATTTATATCCAACAGTTTCCTTCTTAAGACTCTCTTAAGCTCTCTTCTGTTCCAGTCCTTTCAGTTTCTTGACATAGCCTTAAAAACAGGATTTGAAAGTCTCTACTTATTTCCACGCACTACCAGCATGATAGTAATCTACACCAAAAAAAGCCCCCCAAAAAAACAACAAAAAACCACAACCCACAACCCGACAGCATTTAAGGAATAAAGCAATGATTCCAGAGGTGTATTTACTACTATACTCAGTGTAAAAAAAAACAACAACAACAAAAACCACCACCACAAATAAAACACAAACAACCAACAACAAAAAGAAACCCCAAGCAAAAAAAATCCCAAACCACACCACTTACTGGGGTTTTGACTTTTAAGTGACATGGCTCAGCAAGGGCCCCCCAAGCATGAGGGCAGACTGACAGAAGCAGAGAATAACTGTTGTCAAGAAGAGTCTTTGAAAGAAGGTACTCTATTCAATTGAATTATGAAACACCAGCAGCTCCACAGGCAATATTTTTCACTTATACAAAGAGCAATGTTACAGGACATTTTCATTTAGAGGGCTAAAAAAAAAAAAAAAAGGTGAATAAAAAGGCGGTAACCAAAAAAAAAAAAAAAAAAAAAAGGCAATAGATGCTGCCTTTACTTAGGCTCTAAACATCTCCTCTCATGCACCCCACATTTCTGTTAATTCCTTTCAGCATTCCCTGTTATAAAAAAGTTCTATTGCAAAGTAATTTGATGATAACTTCCTTCATTTCCCCACTGTCTTGAAAACGTACGCTGGATAGACATAGCAATCAGATTATGAAGATACTCACTTTCCCCAAGCTTGCTTCTTCACTTAGAGCATACCCATCCATGTATCCACTACCAGAGATGACAATCTGCTGAGCTGAAACTGAGTGAGCACGCACACCAAATAGCAATCAAATAGATCCATCCCTTTTGATGCCACTAGACTTGTTACCGAGAGAGACACTTTATTCAGGCTTGTTCGCTAATCCATGACTTCTCCTCCTGTTGCCCACCTGCTATAAAGTAAGGGAGTTTCCTTTTCCTAGCTGACTTTCATAAACCCATTTCACTATAAAGTCTACCTACGTGGCAAACAAAAGTCATCTGTCAAAGAGAAGAGCTGACTTTACTAGAAGAGCTTTCAGTGCCACATACTGGGCACTGCGGTGATCCCATTGCGCTACCTGTGTCTTGGGTAAAAGAAGCTAGGAAATGGGGAGGAAAAAAAAAAATTGTTAGACTGGTAGCTTCATATCTGAGGCAGCTTCCCTAGCCTTTCAAAAAAGAATTCCATCCAACAGCGCTTCTTCTGTACTTTGGGTTCATGATAACAATAAGGAGATGTAATAGCTAGGTGGGAATAGGATAGCACTAAGAGGAACCCCTTGAAGGGCTGTGATAAATGAGAAACATCTAGCAAAAGGAGGTATACTTAGCAGTCCTGCTGCTTTTGCGAACTCTGTAGCAAATCACTAGAGCATTGCAGCTCCAAACCCAAGTTTCAGATTGCATTTTTAATTTCCCTCCCTCAAAATTGCTGCGCAGAAGACTCTTCAATAGACTGAAGTCCTAGGTGATGTAAGGCTCATGATTTCTGAGACTACTTCAGATCCCTTTTAGTATTATAGTGATACTATCACTGGGAATATTTCCAAAGCAGCAATTATAAATCTTCTTAGAATTCTTAAAATTACATAGATTTTAAAGTCAAAAAGAAACACAATGATCATCTAGCTCCAAACTATGACATAACAAATGCCAAATAGTTTTCCCTCAGTAATTCCTCCTTCTAGTTCAATGACTTTAGCTGTGTGCCAAGGATGAGATGTTTTCTCATTGAAATAGCCTACTTAGGGACTTAATTTCAGCAAGGGATGTAAAAGCATTAGATCAGAGTCTATGTGTGATGGAAACACTAAACATGGAGCAGAGCCAGTATCACAGAGTAGTGAGCTCCCAACAACTGCTAAAATATTAACACCTTCCCCTCACTCACTGGAAGATGAGACTTGCCTACCTCAACCCAGAGGGGCTTCCCATGGTGTGGGGCTTCAGGTAACAGTCCACAAGAACTTACAAGTACTCCATGTGAAAGTTTCATCATGTAGCATATTTTAAAAATAAACCAATCCTATATTAAGTTCCTAATATAACTCTACCAAGAGAGGATGTAACAAAGCCCATAGTGCGTGATACTGATTCTTTCTTCTTATACAGCATGCATGAATATACATGACAAAAACCTTTACCCATTCTGCAGATGAGAAGATAAAAATCAAGGGTTTGGTAGAAGAATCTGCTTAGAAGATGTCCAGTAATACACAAATGGGATAATCCTTGCTGAAAGAGAGCTGACCAGTTAGTTTTCACCACAGCAGCTTTTTATCAGCTTATATCTTACCAAGAATAAAACATTTGAAGGGTATCCCTAAACCCAACTGCAGCGATGGCAAAAGAAAGCAATGATGTTTTGACCTGCCTAATAGTTATATAATGCCAAATTCTTTAATATTTAAAAATCAAAATAAAGTATTTTGCAATGAGAAAATACAGCATTTAAATGCAAAACCAAAAATCCACTGGAATTGTCTAAGTTCCACAGCAGTTTTTACTGGGAAAAAAAACCCCAGAACACAGTTTTCTTGAAGTGTTTTCTTCTCCTTCAGAATATCAGTTCCGCTTCCCAGCCAGTACTAATCCAATCCACTTAATTGAAATTTTGTTACACTCCATCTCAGAAATCCCAACCAAGATGCTCTAAACTTGACTGGCTCCCAGGGGTGTCCTCTCTAATTGTAACCCTGAGAAGAAATGTATTACCTCTGTGAATTCAATAAAGCAGGGGAAGCTTCCTTAGCTTGTAGCATCATGGCCAGCAAAACGAATCTTGGTTATAAGCCTCAGTTACTGTCTAGATGTACAGACCTGTACCTGAACTGCTTTTTATGTTTGCTATGCAGTTCTCAGGCATATTTACATCTGATTCTCTAAAGCAGCCACCCTATTCCTCTAAAGACACTGCAACCTTTATAACCAACTCTAAGGAACACATCGATAAATCCTCCCATCATTTAAATACATTTATACAACTACAGTTTACTACCCCAGATTAGCTGGGGGTTTCAACACTGACTACATTGCTTTCTACTCACTCTGGTTACATGGGTAAAAAAAAAAACTAGATGCAGATCAGCCTGCTTTTAGTCAGCCCTGCTCACATGTAGAGGTATAAGTTTAATCTACAGTGCTGTGCCTACCCCAGAAGAAAGGTGCTATGCTGCTATAGCTAAACTGGAAAAACTGTTGTTTTATTGGCAAAGCATAAATGAAAGCAGAATTAGACCAAGAATGAACACTTCTGAAATAGTCCACTTATCGCTCTTAAGGTGAGAGCCCAAACAATAGCACTCCCAGCTAAGAGAAGGCAACACTAGGCACACATCACCCGGCCTTCCTTGCAGTACACCGAGAAGCGTAAAATCAAGTGAAAAGCAGCACAATGCACATGCAGTCACACAACACCTTACTGAGGCAGGAGAACCACTCCAATCCTCCCGCCACTGCAGTTGTGGCAATTGTAGGCTCACCTCTTTCCTCCAGGAGTTCACCTGAACTCTTCATAGAAATGCACAGGACAGGAGCAACGCATGTGAGTAACATCTTTCACACTACTTCTTTTAATCTGATACAATGACACTTGAATGCTGCATCTGAAAAATCGGCATGATTTCCCTCTACCCTTCATTGTCATGCAGCATTATAATGCACCTTACGTTGATATTCCTGGCAGGAGACAACAATATTAACTGTGAAATCTGTAGGCTTCTGCCAAATTCACAAATACTGGCAGCAAAACCTGTGGAAGGGGCAGACAGCACTGGGAAAATGAGGAGTAATTTAATGCAAATGTTCTGTAGCGCTCCCCAGGCTCCATGATTAAGGATGTCAAAAAATTTAAGTGCTCCTTCTGGTTAATATTATGGAGAACTGATTATTACTTGCTGTATATAAGTTTGGTTGTTTTTTTTTTTTTTCCAAAATGATTGCATTTTTCATAAGTAAGCCTCTCATTATTTTGTTCACTAAAGGGTATTTTGCATTGTGCTCAATAATTTCCCCCCCAAAGTGAAAGCTAATTATTAAGTTCTGATTTTAACCATGATTTTCTTTTACTTAACTTATTTTTACTCCCTGGTGTAGTAGATAATGGTATATATTTTTTAAAAATACAGGGGGGGGGAAAGAAATACATTTGCTAATGCAGGCAGGCATAAGTTACACTGAGGGCTAGATGTTTCAAACACACGCCATCTAATTTTCCTCAGAGAAATGTTTAAAAGGCCCATTTAGAGATTGCTTTTGAAGGTGAAACTACCCAAGGTGAGTTGAAATTATATTTATATATTTGCCCATATTTCCAAAAGCTGAAGAGGTCACTGATTCATTGAGCTGGATACACCTTACAGTCATGTATCCGTAACAGAAATAGTTCTGATTAATTACTGAAAAATTCTGGATTAACAGCTGTGCTCTCATGCTCAGCTGAATAGTTCATTAGAGAATTTAACCTAACTGCAAGATGTCTAAAGAATAAAATAGATTGAGGAAGAACTGTAATGAGATAAGCATAGTCAGCAGTCACCTGTTAGAACAAATGAAGTAGACTTTTACTTAAAATTCTTTTTTTTTTTTTTTTTTATTTCTTCAAGAAGGAGCTGAAAGGACAGTTCACTTCTTAAATCAATACAGAAAAAACTGCTAGTGATGTCTTTGATTTATAAGCATCCTACTCCTAATGAGTGAAGTCTTAAGTGGTACCATCCAAGAGCTAATTCTCCACAAAAATAATCATCTGCTATCTTTTAAAACAAATATATTTATGGAAATACAGCCTGAGCTTCTTCAGAAAGTTCTTTGGTTTGGTGTACTTTTGATATTCAAACTGTGTTCAATATTTGGTAGCTGTGCTCCTGAAATAGAGATCAGTCACACAGCGGTAAAGTGAGGCAACTGTACAGACAAACCACTGTGGTAAAACTCTGAAGAAATCGAGTACGAAATTATGTGGATACTTCCTGTAAAGTACCACTGTCTTCCAGTACTTAATCCTTATACATGCTGAGTCTCAGTTTTGAGCTAACATCAAGAAGTAATTGGATATTCCGTTACCCGTTAGCTGTCCACAAATTCACATCCAAGAATGTGATTCACCCATTGGCAGTCTTCTGATCCACAGAGATGTTTCTTTACTATGACTATTCAGACCTATTTTAGAACTGTACAGCCGATAACGATTAACTAAAATGCAAAAAACCACCTGATCCGTGTTATTGAAATAACCAGGAGAACTAGGCCAGACACAGACATACACCATCAAAGCCTAAAATAAGATATGTATGTAATGGAGCACCCAAAGAAACGCCCCTGGAGAATCTGGTTATCTTCCTTTCTACATACACAAATACATTTAGTCTGATCCAACTGCTCCTGTAGTTGATAAAAAGCCACCTTCTTTTACTGAAGGGAAATCCAATTCCTCCGTTCCTATTACAGCCACAAAACTATCTTCAACCACTTTTAAAGGTATATATTTTTATCCTTCCTTATTTACTGAAAACAGTCAAAGAAACTCAGCTGGTTTCTTAAATGCTTTATTTATAACAACAACATAATCGAGATAAAGTAGCAGCTGGAAAGCTGATGGAATGAATGTTCATTAATCACTAGTGGATGAGAGCACAGGAGATGCAAGGCTATATTTTGGTTGAGAAAGAGGTAATTTCCCATTGCCCCCATTCTCAGAATCGATCCAAATTCTGTAAGAGATGCATAGCAAATCAGTCCATAATCAAATGTTCTCTAATAAGATTAAAACTTTTTTTAAAGCAAATCCAGAGGCAAGTGGAGCTTTGGTTATTACCTCAAGTCTAGAACTGAATGTGAAACTAAGGATAAATTATTGGCACACAATGACAGTATCTGTTACTGAAACTTGAAATACAATTAATTAGGCACTCAGAGTGATTTATACTTCCCCTGCCTCCCCTGGTGTTGCAAATGCCTTCTGTGGGCATCAGGTGTGTTACTCTGCTTTACATATTAACCTGATTCTAGAGCTGTACATCAAACACTGTTTTCAAGATTTACTAATATTCTTCAGAATATCATAGTTCCTAAAGCTTTCCAGACAAAGAAACTAATACCCACATATATATCCAAACTCAAGACTTTTTACTACACACCACAGAAAAGCAGGGAACCAGAACCTGCTTGAATTTTTTTCCTGTGCTGTTTATAATCTGAGAATGTGTCCATCATTTGCAGAAATCTTAGAATTTACTGGTTATTAAGCAGCAGTAAACATGAAGAAAGTTCATATGTGCAACAGCTTCTGTAACTGAAATTCTTCCTCAAAACAGAATGCCTTCCTGGGATTCTGATGCAATGGGTACACTCACATTGATGCACGTGCAGAGCTGCAGGATGCACAGAGCTGCCTGCATTCTGCTGTCCTCTGTCTATTCTGTTAGCCATCTGCCAGGGGCTCTTGCCTATGCCCTTGAAAGCTTTTTTTTTTTTTTTTAAGAAAAAAAATGAATAAGAAAGAAAAAAAAAAAAGAAAAAAAAAGAAAAAAAAAGAAAAAAAAAGAAGGAATCGCAAGTATCTGTGAAAAGAGACAGGGGGCAGATTTTCTTTATTCTCCATGCAGCAGTTTGCTTTGCCCTGTGACAGAGAAGGCTCGGGGGGGGAATATGCAGCGGCTATTTATCTCCCCAAACCCATGCTGGTGAACTACGTATGGCTACTCATCCAGAATGTTGTGAGATCATGTGAAATCACATAACTACACTGAGGGGAAGATGTGTGAACCACACCAGCTTTGAATACTCCCAGACTGTTTTTCGGATCTATTACCCATCTGTCTAAGCTTAGGCTTGCCTAACTAGTGAACCTACTACAGTTCACTGCAAGGACCACTATGGCTCAGGAAAACACTGGTGGGTATTAGGCTTCAGTAAACAAGAGCCAGCATTTCTAACACACAAGAGTGTAGTTCCCCTGCTGTAAAAGCTCTGTAGAAGTCATTGATTTTATGGCTTCGAACCATCCCTTAATCCGAGTTTATATTTCTCTATGCCAACGATAAACTGTAGTGTCTTATGCTTCAGTGCACATCTGGCGTCACTCATCTGGTCAATAAAACACAGAAGATAACAAAGGGTAACAAAATTCTGACAAACATCCAGCAGTTAAAGATACTAAGCTGCAAATGCAGAAGATACAGTTTAAAAGGTTAAATATAATTAAATACTAATAAAATAATAATTAAAAAATAGCCTTCGTCTATGATACCAGCTCTGGAATGGAGAAACACTGAAAAGGTTAAAAAATAAATTTAAAAATCAGTCCCTTAGACCCAGAACACCTACATTTCATAATGCTGGATTTACAAACATGCATCATTCTGACTCATGACCTAAAAGAGCAGAAAACTTTCTTGCTTAGTAGTAAAGACATTCAGAAAGTTGTTTTTGACTGCTGTCTGGATACACCCATTCAAGGGAAGAATATTCAAATAAAACAGCATAAACATCTCTAAGGCTGCCAATGCCCTGCAAAACTGTCAGTGTGTCTAAACAGACCTACCTTCCTATATATATATATTTTAAAAATTCTCAGATTTGTGACATTTTCATATCAGGACCATATAAAGTAATAAGATTGCTTTGCATCCTCTGCCCTAGTTCAGGCACCTAGAAAGCAGTCAGATATTTATAGGATTTGATCAAAAGAGAACATTGATTTCTGAACCAAACCAAACACTCAAAACACATGGTCTTTGCTCAGCTGCTGAAACCATAACATCCAGATTTGTGCTCAAATAAAACCCATCATAATGTAATCATTAATCAGTCTGATTTAAAATAATGTTTGCAACAACTGATTACTGCTGCACATAACCATTTATCCTTTAAAATCTGAAAATGTTCCCCCTACCATTCAAGACAATGCAACTAATTCTGCCAGTATGCTGGGGCTGGGCAGAAACACCAGTGACTCATCTCAAAAGGATGGAGTCTTGCCTAAAACAAATAGTGCATACTTTCCATATATTCAAAGGCTAAAAGGCACCATTCTTCTCGGAACACTCATGATCAGCATCTGTACCCAGTTACACTGTGACCTATGAATTTGAATATCATTGCTGCTGAATCATGTGCTGCAAGTACAGAGTTTTGCTGCTCTGATTATCAAGTTTCCTTATGTTGAACTTTAAGATAAGAGAAACAACTTCATGCCACACAATAGCAGGAACTATGGAAATAGCTGTCACGCACGTAAAACAGAATTAGAGTCACACTTGAGTGGCAGTTGAAATAAGTCTTGATCAGACTTGGCAAAAGGAACTGCTGCTATTCGGGATCAGACCTCAGTAGGGGTTTTCCACCTGGAGACATCCCATTTAGCATGGGAAAAAGATACCCCGGTGAATCCAAAGTGAACAACTGAACTGAGAGGAGATGGAGGAAGAAAGCAGCAGAGTAGATGAGCAGAACTAAAGTATGTTTTTGCTGTGACAATGCCTACACCAGATACAGGTAGAGTTGAAGCAGGCATAAGCAACAGCTCAGCATGCACAGCAGGGCACCAGCACTAACATGATGGCAAATGACATGCTCTTAGTCCCTGTGAGCATCTTTGTGCATTCATCTCATTATTGTCACACCAGTAGGCATTGGATGCACCAGCATCAGAGGCTGATGTCCCTCAGTTTGTTCACTGGGTTGAGAAGGGGACAAAGTGCAACAGGCAGAAGGCAAAACAGAAGTCTAAAGCACTGCAAGAAGCTCAGTCCCAGGGTAACAGGATAATATTTATATACAGCTGCCCGTTAGCTATAACCTTCCCCCCCCCATCACAAGCATCCTGCCAAAAAAAGAAAAAAAAAAAAAAAAGAAAGATTTAATATCTTTCCTTTGCCCATTATCTATTTAAAAGAAACAGGATTAGTCCATGTTTGGGAAGAAGAGTCTCTGCCCATCTAAATTTTCTGCTTCTCCAGGGCAAAAGGAAGAGGGCCCATTTCTCTTGCACTTCAGATGGGTAAACATTTTGTTAAAAAAAAAGTTTCAAGTAATTCTGTAACTGGTCATAATTTCACCTAGCTGAAAAATGAACATTTCACTGTTAGCATCATTGAAGGACAGGGCCAGCCTACTTTCATATGAACAAACTGGTTTTTCTGCCTTAGCATACAGCCTGGCATGCAAGTCACAACACAGAAGTGATGTCAGAAGACATCATAACAAAGTGCCTACACAGCACTGCTCAGCATCCACAGCATCCCTATTTGTCTCTAGAATTAGATGTGCTTTTCTCCAGACTTGTCTAACCACTTGATTTGTGTTTTGGCACTCAAACAGTAAATGAAAACCTTTCCCCACCAAATTTAAATAATGCTGAAGTTGCAATAACAGACAATGAAGCCAACATTCAACATTAATAGTGGAACCCATTCCTCATTACACAGGCTGGTTTCAAAGGAGGAGAGTGTTTTCATCAAAATGCTCATTACTTTGTTTAAGTGCTCCATCTTCCATAGGGATCCAGAATTACTTATGCTTTTGCATAAAATATCCAGTTAGTTATACTAACTCAAACCTAACAAAGACACATGAGAGGGTTGCTGCCATGGGGAGCCTAGAGCATAGCTCTAGCTTTTAGGGAACAGAAAAAAGTTTTAGTTGAGGGGATGTTTTTTGGTTTTATTAGAAAAATAACATTTTGAGGATCATGTAATGCATGCTTTCAGAGAAACTGAGTGACTCGTACCTGTATCCGCACCACAGCAACAAAAGTCAGTGGAGATCCTTATCATCAGTCTCTGCAAGGACCCCGGGAGAAAACTCCCAGTACATCTGGCTATGATCAATTAATGTGGAAAACCCTCTAAGGAGGTGTTCTTATTGCTCAGCATCATATTTAGCATGATGGGTGTCTCAGGGAAAGATTAAGACACAATCACAGTGTAATTAAATAATTATTTTACAAGCTGAAGAGCCTTCATTTCTCTTACTTCAGGAAAAGACCGTCTTCTACCAAACAAATCCTCAGTCCAAAAATGAAAGCACAACACTGTCAAAGATGTCACATAGCACAAAGCCAATGAGAGAAATGTACAAAACCAGAATTTTCTTGTAGGTCCACAGATAGAATTTAGAAGCACTAAAATCTCTTCACTGAGTAAGCTCCCAGAAGATAAGCAACTCTTCAGCTCACGCCATACTGCTCGTAAGCCACACAGAGCTAGAACTTGATGAAAGTTTATTAGCTTGTCTGATGTTGCTATATTGCTTTCCCAAATACCTGCTGCTAAATTCTTTAGCAGAAAGCTAAAAATCCATTCTTTTTTTTTCCCCCCGTACCTTCCTTCCCATTCAATCAATTACTTAATTACAAGCAGGAATGCTATGTGCTTGAGAAAAGGCATGGGCACATGCCAGTGTGCATGTTCAACAGAGATTAACTTTGATTAAAAAAAACTAAATTCACATATTAGCAGCTGTACTGCAAAAGTGATGGAAGAAATCAAAGCAATACAAACATACAAAAGTGCAAAAGGATCCTGATATTTAGTATGTAATATACACACATTACATTTCAATAATTATCAGCAGTAAAAATGAGATTCAGATATAAAAAAAAGTCTAATTACATTCTTAATCAAATTATAAGATATTAAAAATGGTTACTGGAATACCTTTGAAGCTATATCAAGAATAAAAAATAGCATAAGCCCTTCGGTATCACTCTGGTTAATTAAACACCAAAAAAAATTAATGATTGTAGTTAGTGAAGAAAAACCTTCCTTTAAGGCCACACTAACATCAAGCAAAAATGCATCTTGTACTTCTCTTCATACAGATCATCATGAAAGGAAAAATTCTGCCCCCAAACTTTTCCCAAGCAACTAAAGTGTGGGTGCAAAGGTGAAATTAGATGCAGAATTTGCTCCTGCAGTGCAGTCATTTGCTCAATTACCAGCTTGGCAGTAACGCCTCTATGCCACCCGTAGACATAAATGCTCCTTTGTTTGAAGCAGAACCAACATCCAAGAAGACACGCTCCTTGCCCTTGGGAGCTTAAAGTCCTGAGAGACAAGAGAGAGCAGAACGACAGGATCACAACCAAGAGCTGTTCCCCTTCCACACATCGTCTTTTCAAGTCTATAAAAGTTCAGAAGGCTTAAGTAATTTTGTATTGAGGAAAAAAGTAAACAAAGGACAGCAATTTAAATAAGCTCATAATAAAAGCTGGATACAGCTATATTGCACCTGCAACTTCCTCATGGATCCACAGTGGTCATTAACTCTGTCAGCATTCAAACACCAGTGACAGCTCAGACATTGCCCGAGTTATTTTCAGAGCTGGTGCAGTCTAAAGAGCATTTTAAATCATTCCTTCACATCACATTTCCTGACTCAGTGGCACAGGTAAAAAGAAACCACCTGTCAATGTCTTTTTTTTTGGGTAATCTCATTTGCATGCCATTAATATAATTAATATTATATAGGCACTGATACTAAAGTATTTCCAATTCTTGTAGCTAGCATCACTGCAATTTGTAGACTGCCTGATACATTTGAAATTAAGTGAATCTGAGGTCACCTCAGAAGTCATCTAAATTGGGGGGGTGGGGGGGGAGAAGCCAAACCATAATATATACCTTCATTGTAATGTCACAGGTTACTTGAATCCTAACGAGATTCTCTCAAGAGCCAGTTACATTTTTGTCTGAAGAGAACAATCAAATAATCCAAGGGAACATTATAGCATTAATGAAAAAATACTATTGAGAATGAAACGGGGTTTTTTATTTGTGTTTCTACTTTTGCTAACACCACACATTGAGAGGCAATTAAAGCAGCTGTAAGGTTGTGATTTTTGTTTTGTTTTGGCCATGACACACAATTTCAGATGGCTTATTGGATTTGTTTCTGAAGCAGTCTTTGAAATTGCGTTCGTGACAGTTACTTAAACCCACAGAAGCATAATAGTTTCACTATCATCATTTATTTTTTGACATCTAGAGAGAACCTTTATTTTCTGCACTTGCCCAAGGAAATAACTTTTAGCCTCTAATTAATTCAGAGCATCAGGTTCTTACCCATGCTTGTTCAACATGCTACTTCATACACCAGAAGGCAACTCTCCATAAACCTATACTATCTTGAATTCCTTTCTATTTTTCATCTCTGCATTCCTTCCCTTAGAGCTGCACTAAAAGCTGCCTTGAGAAAGGATCATCTCATTCCATTTGCGCATGATGGTTTTAGCCCATTCAATAACACACAGAGCCCCTGACATGTAGCAGGTATGAACCTAGCTAAGAGCTTCTGCTGCACAGTCACATACTCTCAAGAATAGAAAAAAAAACATCTCACCAGAAAAGATCTGAGACTCACAGCTGATGCTGCATCAGTGATTCCGTGCTGAGAGTTTAAATCACCTTCAAAACTTTTTTCTTCTACTAGTTATTTGGAAAAATAACATCTTCCGAGCAATAGATCAAATATTCCTTTCGTAGTTCTTGCAACTGTATTCACTTTGGGGAAGGTTTCAGGGTTTTGATGATCATCTATCATAATTTAACATAAAATATTAAAGAGATGGGTAAAAGGAAAACAGCTGTCCTTTTGCCATCTTAACTACCTGCTCAGGGACATGTGTCCAGACAACTTGCAGAGCTATCAGCCACTGCATAGAACTGAAGGCATGGCAGGGCATGGACAAGTTCACAGCTATGCATGAACCATTAGCATTAAATATGGAAGGGTGACAACATGGTATGCATGAAGCAGTATTAGTATGAGCCAATGGCAAATGTATTGGCAGAGATGTGATAATTCCACAAGCCATCGTGCTACAAGTGGCTTTTTTTAAAATGACCGTTCTACTGAGAGAATTGCTCAGCTCAGTGAAATGGCCAAAAATGTACTAGTTTAAGAAATAGTCATATCGCTTTTTAGATCCCATTTAAATTGCTGTAAAGTGAATAACCTACTAAGGAAGAAAGGACCGTATGCCAGTCTTAGAGGAACCTGCTGTCAGTCGAAACACCACCTGTGTTACAGTGATAAACTATTAAGAGAAAACACCTCTGCTTGCTTTTTAACCTGACAAAATAACCGAGAAGGTTTTTAGTGGACATACCAGTAGGTGTGAGTCAGCACATTCATCACCTTCATCAGCAATGTTACATCCCTCTCCTGTCAGCTCTTACCAATTGTGGAAGGGGTAGAGCCAGGTGAACACCGTTTGACTAAAACCCCGGATACTGCCCGCACTACCATCATTTCAAAAAGCCTGGAAGAGATTGTCTGGATGGGGGAAATAAGCACTGGCATGTCCTGTAACCTTGAGGGACAACAGAGTTACTGGAGATGGTTACAAATCAGGGTATGGTATCATTACAAGAGAGTCAGGAGTAAGAGATGCAGAGCCACAGTCCAAAATTCCAGAGCCAAAATCAGTTTAGGGCCATTACAAAAAAAAAAAAAAAAGTATCATTTGGAGTCTATTAAAGAACATTATAATTACATTTACCACAGATACACATTTTTAGCCTTCATAGTTAACCCAGCTCCTTAAAAATGGCATCTATTAAGGAATCATATTTTAGGAGAAACAAGGCAAAATCTGGTGCCAAAAAGGAGAAAGAGCAATTTCCCTTTTATGAACAGCAGGTAACATTTAGAAGCAATCAATTTCACTCCACTGAGCCCTCAGAATCTTGCTAAAGTAACTGTGGTTGGGATAAGAAGTGTCCTTCTGCACATTAGGTTGATGGGTTTAAATCAGCCTCCTGATGAATAAACTATTTTCTTCATATTTCAGATTTTAAAAATTGATGTTTATTCCACTTTTTTTCAATGCTAATGACCCCGGCTTTGTCCAAAGTACTTAATGTCAGAATAACATATAAAGGAGTCTTTGGGTAACCAAGAGTTGCCTGCTTAGAAAAGAGGGGTGTGGAATGCTAGAGAAAGAAATTTGAAGGGAGGGAGGGTTGATGACCAGTATCTCTATAGTTACTTACATAGCCTAAGGCCATGACATCCCATCTTCCCATCCCTCAGTCTCCCACACAGGAATTTTTTTTTAGTCCTTTAATTTAAACATAAATCTACTAGTCAAGTCAGTCAGGACTATTTGGATTATAAATGCTTTGAAGTAGCAACTCTGTGTTAGACTGTGTCCAGGCACACAAGAAGAATTAAAACTGACATCTGAGGTAGAGCTAAAGGAAAATTTCTCTAAATGCAAATCAATTATAACAACTGCAAGAAGAAATAAGTCTTTAGTTATCTTGATTTCCTTTCCCTGAATGTTAGGATGACCTATATATGTGTCCAGCAAAGTAGGTACTGTATCCTTGAGGGACATTTTGCCTCTGTCCCCGATCTCTGAGATTACATTTAGCACTCCAGAACAGCTCTTGAAGGCACACACTACTGACTACAGACAGCAAAGCATTCTCTCTTCATTAGCAATGTGATCCTCTCCAGACAGTCTGAGGGGACTACAGTAGTGCACATAGCAAAGATTATTTCAGTTAATTAATTTTAGCTGAGATGCTCAAGCTGACAGTTTCTGAAGTTATGCATCTGAACTGTGCTTCCCCAGCAGAGATTCTCAGCAGTCTTGCCCCAAAGAGTAAATCTCCATCAGTTTATTCCCCCCCACTACTGCCGATAAGAGTTTTAGGCCATTAAGGTATCACGTCACCCATCCCTAAACCCACAATGAAGTTACCATCTCCTGGTTAATCCCTTCCAATGTAGTTACTCCCATCTCCTTACCAAACTGATCAACAGCATGCCTGAAGCCATTCTGCATCAGCAAGGATTTTTTTATTATTATTATTTTTTCAGCTTGAGATCAGCCTGCTTAGACAGGATGATTTTAAAACTCATTCAGTATTTTGTGTTTTACTTATCCATGTGAAAACAGTTCAATCAGCAAATCAAGTTTTGATGGAAGAGAAAGAGATGGTTCTGATACAGAAAAATAGAAATAAATGCTATGTTGACTTACATTGTAACTACTTTGACTACCATTTTGTCCTGTCTCTGAAATATTAAAACAGCAAATTTTTTTTTTTTTTTTTTTTTTTAAATTGTGGCTGTTGTACAAGTCCAGTTCAACTTCAGTCCTCATCTCAAGCTTAATGTAACTACTCAGTTACTCTGAGGTATCAGTTCAACAAGACATGCGAGAATAAGACCTTTCCCAGATTAATAACAGAAGACAAAGAAAAAAAATGACATGCATAACTATTCAGAACCAGTAGGGAATAGGTTAAAGATTAATTCAGTAGATAACTCACTTGGTTTAACACATAACCCACCTTCACCATGAATATTTAAATAAAATGGATTACTGTATGTGAAGATAACAGATAAAATACACTGCCCTCTAAAAGGAACATTCTGATGTATAACCATATCTCAGCCTGTTCGTAAAGCTACAAGACAAACCAGTAGTTTACAATTTCAAATCCCGCCCTCACTCCTAAGTAACTTCCTGACCATGACAAAAGATCCACAACCTCAGGTTTATTACAGCTTTATCCAGAAATCATCCTGTGATGATAGAAAAATACATAATTTTTACACTGCTAGGGCACATTTATATGCCTTATTGTGCATGGAATAACTGTGATTGCATTGGTAATTTGGGTAATTGTGCATGCACAACTGGCCAGCTGCATGCAGAATCACCCAGTTTGCACATGTTGCCTTAATTGCCACTTGAATTATGACATTTTACAGTTATGTGCATGCAAATATGAGCAGAAAAAGACTCATTTGATAAACAAAGCACTTTGCACTGGCTTTCAGTCCTTCCTAATCAGTCAGAGTACTTGAGGCCATTTCTGCTGACACTTGAAACAGTAGATGTATCCTGAATTTGGTACTGAAAAAGCTTCTCCCAAACTTATGTAAGCATGGTTAAGTATTGCAAAAAAGAGTAATGTAACATGGTTGAAACTTCAAAGCAAATCACTTGTCACAGTATCACCTGCAACCACCCTGCATGTTGAAATATTCATTGATAATGAAATAAGTATGTTGATTCCTTGGTCATTCTATGAAATTTCATCCACTGGTCTCTGAGTAAAACAAATACTAGAGGTCAAAGCAATGACCAAGCACCCAGGTATATCACAGAAATTAGTTCCTCTAGTTTGCTAAAATTATTTAGTTCAGAGGATCTCAGTTATGCTGAAGAATAAACAAGCAGAGCTGGACCTCCCACTTCAGAAGAGAAGTTTGCAATTCAAGAGAGATATGAAGTGTCTTAAGCATAGCACTTTGAGACTGTGACAGTAACATTCAGACTCAATGAGCTAAAGCACCTTTAAGATCACCCGTGAAAATGCATAATATCAAGACTCAATTCAACTATCTTTAAAACTCATCTGCAAAAATAAATTACTTTCCAATAAACAAGATTGAACTTACTGAATTTCAAGTATCAGTACAGGTAAGGTGAGAAACAATGCTGGAAAGGAGAGTCACATTTTGAAGTTTGTTCAAATCAGAGGATCTGTCTCCGTAATGTTAATAATGCCTGAAATCAGGAACGTCATAAAGCTTTTTATTCACATCTTTCTTTTTTCATATAGGCTAAGTCACTGCAGAATCTGGAAGCCTTGTCAATTTATGAATTTATTCACATACTTCATTGCAGCAGGGCACTATTTCAAAGAGGGGGGTGGAAGGAAAACAGGAGCACAGATCCTGATAGCCTGTTCAGATGAACAGAGAAGTCTCTATAAGATGGGATAGATTTCTGTGACATATAACAGCCCACACAAACTTGGATTGTCCAGCTCTAAGTAAACTATGATGTAAAAGAAAGCTCTGCAGTCTGTGGTAAATGATAGAAAGACTGGCTTCGCAGAACTAGTCCTACCTCTCTCAGTTACATCTCCTAAATCACTCCCATTCCACTAATGCTGCTTACCACCATAATTATAATAGCAAACTTGCACTCCCTTCTGCATATGCTTTCCAGGAAAACATGAGAGGCAGATAATAGATGCTAATTGATAAGCTAGTGAGGTCAGATATATCAAGGCAGTAATTGCTAATTCACATGTAGCAACTGTTAACACATCAAGGGAAGAGGGATGAAACTTTGATTTCCTCAATGTCATTGGACATAAACTACACTTTCCACTTCTTTTATATACTCTATAAGCAATTAATAGACACTCACTAATTTAAGCAAGTATAAAGATATTACACAGTATATGATTTTTAAAATAAGCATTTTATAGAGTCATATAGGCTAATTTTCATGCGAGACATAATTCTATCTTTGCTCCTTATGCATTACACACAGACAGCTGAACAAAGTTTCAGCCTCTGGCAGTCATCCACCCAAAAATATGAGATACTCAGCCAAAGACATAGTCTTCCACTTTAAATAAAAAGTGTTTATGTAAAACTTCCCACAGGAAAAAAGTCAAGTAAGCCTCCATACATTTTAAATCGTCTTACCCAAACTGTGGTTTTCTCTCCTCTCTTGTATTTCTCAGGTTTTGTTTTCAATGTAAGTTTTCTCCTTCTGAGTCATGGTACATTGATGCATTTTGTTGATGTATCATCAACGGTAACCATCTGCACGTTTGGTAAAGCTAAGACCCAGTAAAGGATACAGCAAGTTTCAGTTCATGATAGTTCAGGCTGGGTACATATCCCTAACGGCCATAGCTACACTCTCCAGCTCTTGTAAATAACAACACTTCAGTCAGCTGCAGTTTTGGGAAGCTTAGTAAAGTCCTTGTAGCATGGGTAAAAACTCATAGACAAAAACATCATCTATCACCTTCCAGCTTTCAAGAACAGAAAGTCTGCATTTACATAAGGCACAGCCCTGGAGATTTGTTTGTAAGGTACAAGTCTGAGGGACAGTAGATTTAATTTCCTTCTTTTCAGGAATTGGAGATTAAAGTATTTCACACCCCACTGAATTATTACAGCCTGTGTTCTTTAAGCCAAAATATCGCTGACGGTTTAAGGCAAAATAATTTCTCTTTAAATTCTCCTCTGGACCAAAGCATAGAGTTCTGCAACCCTTCACACTGGTTTTATAAATGCTCTTTTGTTAATGAGAATGCAAAACCAGGAATCACCACAATATTTTTACCTTTCCACTCCTTCCCTGTAATCCCATTTCCTAGATTCATGAATATCAGTTATTCCTTGCTTATAACAGGTAGAAGCAGTCAGTCGTATGCCTTCTGGTGTTGTGCCCTCAGCCAAAGCCCAACGTATCTCAACTATGTCAGTCACAGAACTAAAGCTCTTGCAAACTCCAGGATGCCACTATCTATCCCCCCAGTACTCCCCTCCATAAGGTGCATAGTTTTCAACTATTCCAAAGAACTGCAGCAGGAAACAAAAGGGCCCTCCAGTTGAGAAACAACATTTAGATAGGGACAGAGCTTTCATTTTCCTTGCATTTCAATGCTTCCACAGTGAGATAGTCCTCAGTGTACACTGCAGATCTCCAAAACACTCACCTCCTCTAGTGATGTGCATCCATCCAAGGTAATGTCAGCAGGATGCCAAACACCCTTCCTCTGTGATCCCACAATTTTATATATATTAAAAAATTTTTAAAAAGTATTTTTACCCTTCAGGAGGTCTTCATATTTTAAGCCATAAATTATACATATGTATTTTTGAATTATCTATGAATGGAAAAGGAGTTAGTGTGTGTACTTTCTGATTTCTTAATTTAGAAAACCACCACATACAAGTTCCCTACTATCACTTTCCACACTTTGGCTTTTACTGCTAAAGCTTCTTGTGCTGCTATAAATCTGACACCCGCAGGAATATGTATCTAAATTCAGTATTTTTTACCAACACAATTTGTAAATGCACTACTAATTTCCTAAAAGGAACGTTTAATCCTGTATAGAATAGGAGCCACTTCTGAATATTCTGTACAATTGCTGTTCCTTACATTCACAGTTATTAGCTTTACACATGGTGGGGAGGGAACATGCATGTAACTGTCACTTACAATTTATTACAATGTCCTGAAATTAAGTCAAGCAATATATTTTTAATGGACTCCTAAAAGAATTTTTAAGTACATTCCTTAGACTTATTGCAGTTCATCAACACTCTTTCAACATATGATGGATAGTTTCCATTTTAAAATATGACATTTGTTGTAATACAGTTTAAATTACTTTTCTTCCTGAAGCATGTGTTATGCAGAATTACCATTATGCAGTAGGGAATTGTACATTATGTTGCTGCTTTATCTCCTTTTATGGCTCATGTTACAGTTGCATCCATTCAGGTACAATTACATCGTGAGAAAGTGATTTAGCATTTGTATTATGAACAGTCCTTTTCAGCAAATTTATTTTAGCTTTTGGTTAATTACTAAAGAGTAGTGAGAGTAACCCAAACCAGTATGTAGACTTCTTAAGTAAATAAAACCTATTTCCCCCAATACATGTACTCATAGTAGAGCAGATTTATGGCACTTTATAGGCAAAGTTACAGTAACCTTTGTGCATTACATAAATTAATTGTAATATAGGTTGAAGAAATTTTTCCCTAAAGGCTTAGGGCTTATTAGTTTGTTTTATGTCTGAATTATCTCAAGTTTCACGGAGGAGAATTTCACAAGCTGATTTTTTTTCTGGAAAAAACCATCATGGTATATGCATACAGCAATATATGAATTAAAAGTTCCATGGTTCTCAGATTCTAGGCACTATCATATTATATAGGAGTCCAAATAGCATCATTATCTGTTCAGAATGCAACCCTTTCTCTCTTCTGCTTCCACAGTAAATCCAAAGCATTTCCACCCCACTGTTACTATATCTATGGATACAAACAATAAAAAGTTATGCTGTAAATTAGATTCTGTTTTGTTCCCCTTGCCAGTAAGGCACCGAAACAATATTTTTATATATACAGAGTGTAACTTGTTGGACAAGTACAAAGACATTTTAATCGGGATGTAATAGGTATTCTTATTCTGTTCATTAAGATAAAGAAATGTTTGGCAGGCAAATGTTTCATTAGGTTGTAATTTGCTTTGATATGCAAATTAAGATGTAATTAGTTTTGAATTTCTGAAGAGGTAGAGGCTATGAGCTAGACATATTTTTCATGTGTTGAACAACAAAAGTTCAAGTAGCTACCTTCCCTCCCCCTCAAACTAAACCTCCAAACCCCCGCCCCATCCTCTTGTATATATTCTTAAAACCAAGAGCCTTCCACACCTTTCCCTCAAACATTTTAACTTCTTAAATATGTACTTGAAAACACATACCAAATAGGATGCCTGATAAAGTTGCTTTTTTTTTCTTCCTGTTTCAATTCTATTTTGCAATATTTAGAAATGGAGAGACAGAATGAAAAGCTGTTGTAAATAAACATGGCAGCAGTAGGACAGCTCTATCCATTCACACCAGCTGTGAACCTGACATCAATACTGTGAAAAGAGCTTGAGGTTAAGTAGGGTCACGTATTTGAAATGAGAGAAATAAGCTTAAGACACAGAGGTAGCTAGGGTTATTAACAAGCAGCTAAAGGAAAGCACAATTATTTCTATACTTGCCTTGTGAAAAAAATGACTTAAAGCATAAAGACAGAGTTTAAAATAACCTCTTAGGCTCAGCTGACTACAATAGAGCTGTAGAAATCAGTTACTGTAGTGAACTATGAAACAAACTCTAACAGCACAGGTCTTGGGAGTTCCTGCACATCCTAACCTGTCATACTTGACATCAAGTGAAGTGCTCACTCCATGGCAACGCCAGAACTGGCAACCTACAAATGTCACCCATCAGAAGCAGTACCACATAGTGACACTTGGAGAGGCTAAGCAGAGCCGTTTGATAAATGGGTGTCTGGGGCACACCAGTGGGTCAGGAGAGCCGCAGTGAAATCCCTGGCAGTGTTTCTCAGTACAAATATGCCCAAGGATTGGAAGTCACCCTGGAGCCTGCCAGGCTGCACACATTCCATACAACAGCTGCTTATCCCTCTAATGCATCACTAATTATGGGCAGCAACTTAGCTACAGTTAGGGCCTGCTGGTATTTCATCTTTGGGAAGACATTTTGCTCAAATTACCTTATAACCATTTAGCCAGAGGGTTAGAAATGGGGTAGCTATGAAAGGTTAAAAATATCTGACAAGATCTTAGGTATCTTTGGTTGCAAGACAGAGAGTGACTGAACTCTCACCAGTTTCATCAAGATCATTGAAGGCTTCCTGATTTTTAAGAAAACCCCACATATTTTGTCGTGTTTTAAGAAAATATCACTAAGAAAATTTACACAAAAGAATGTTAAAGGCCTTTGTTAAAAAGGAGTTGGGAGGGAATAGTGGTTTTATTCAATTCTGCATCAACTAAACGTCTCAATGCATTAATTTTCTACAATGAATGGGCGGGGGAACAAACCTAAAAAGTTAGCTATAGTGCCAGTAGCAGCATTTCACAAAGCCTCCAAATTTTATACAAGTAGTTTAAGTATATGGAAGCAAGACCACCAACTGCTTTTCTCTTCTTAAGAAGCTTACATAACTGAATAACATTGTGGAATGAATGCATGACTGTATTCTTAATTCACATCCTCCTAGCCAGTGCAAAGGTTGCTGGTGCTGTCCTACAAAGATGTCCAAGTGCCATTGTAGCAAAGCACTCATTTTGCATTACCTGTCTCTGCAGGACTTTTAGGCATTTACAGTGAATAACACCCTTACTATTTCTATGGGACTGAATCCAAAAGTTAAGGTGAGCAGCAGTTGAACCTGTGCTAGACTGTATGATCCTGCTCTAGCAGGTGGATTGGACTTGAAGATCTCCAAGGTCCTTTCCAACCCCTGACACCCCGTGACCCTGTAGATCAGATGAATTCCATCAGGCTCCAGATGATAAACATGCATTCATGATTCTTGACTGAGGACTTTTAACACTGCCCTTGCTCATATAGGTTGAGGGAATAGTACCATGAGTGGAATGCAATTATCAAGGACTAAAACTACAACAGTTTGCCACATAACCACCAGACATTAGCAGGTATTTAATCAACTTTATTGAACCTTTCTACCACATGACTTGTTAAAAAAGAAACTTGGAAGATTACAAAAATAGCCCAAGCTGGACAGGAAACATCCAGAAAGTGAGCAGGGTCAGGAAGAGACTTCCCAGAGGCCAGGTGTCTGCTGATCTTTTGCTGCTAGGCTAGATCTGTTCATCTTTCAAGAGACAGGGAGGGAGTAGAAAGTGATTTAGTGATGAAACAGCAGGACTGAATTTGAAAGATGTGATGAGGGGTGATAAAAGAGGATATTAGCCCATAAAAAATTGAGAAGTGCCTGTTAATTCTAGATGAGAATGTTGGCATAACACTTTAAGAGTAAATGCAAACATGTGGGAAGAACACTTCAGACTGTGCATTCCAAGAAGTTTGAGATGTGTGTAGACTTAGCCCATCATGACAGCAGTTTACTTCTTAGCTGATGTATTAACATTTACAAGTTTCTTACATTCACTTTCACCTAAAAAAGCAGAACCTGCTCCAAGTCTCCCTGGTACACTTATATGCTTTCACTTGACTTTCACTATTCTTTCAAACAGGTAACAGATATCACTAGAGATAACAAATATTTTATATAATCAGTACAATAGCAGCCTTCAAATATATTAGTGGCACTTACAGATCATCTACAACTTTTGGTCTTTTAAGATAAACCAATCATTCTCCAGAATACACACATCCTTTGTCCCACAAGTATAAAGTGTTGAGATCTATCATACTGAGATTTTACTATACTTGCAAACAAAAACAGTGTTCAAAAAAGGAAGAGTTTACAGAGATCTTTCATCCTGAAACTACATACTGTGTAGCACAACATTCAATTCCCTGTCTTTATTTTCCACTATCTGAAACAGGAAGATGACATGGATTTAATGAATTTACATATGTTTTATCAAGACACAACCCAAGAGAGGGTTGAAATTGAAAAACCTCACATTTTGACAATGGAAATAATGAGGAGACATTCAGAAGAGATAAGCAATGATTGATACTGATCTACAAAGATTTACAAGTGTGATTTGTCATGTTCTGAACAGGGCTGATTTTACGCCTGTCAAGCTCAATAGAAACAGTCCCTTGAACTCGGCTGTGCTTAGGTGCAAGCCCTTAATCTGTAATCTTAACGAGATCTACCGACTAGAATTTCAAGCTAGAAATGCCTGACTGGAAATGGGATCACAGTTTAAGTGAGTTGCTCCCCAGCTTTCCAAGATATTCAGTGGCTAGACCATCAGCACAGTCTTTAGAAAGATACTGAGTATTGATTCATAGACAAACTATTTCAATCGCAAGATTTTGGAAGAGAAATTGCCATTCAAATCTATAGACACACCACAGATGTCCCCAACTGCAACAGTTTATTTTACTCTGAAAACCCACTAGGCCATGACTAAATTAAAAATGTGGACTGAATTTCTTTGTTGTTTGCAACAGGAAGGAAAAAAAAAAATCAAGTCAGCATTGTTTTTAGGTGTTGGTGTTGTCATTGTTCCTCTAAGGAAGCACAGATGTAGCTCTCATTTGCAAGGGGAACTGCCTGAGACCAGCAGGCAGGTACCAGCAGTATGCATGCGGGATGACATCCAAAGTGTTATGCTTCAAACAACACAGCACCAAAGCTCCATCACAGTGATATCTTAGAAGCTATGCCAACAGTCTGGAATAAAAAATAAAATTGTTTCTTCTGTGGCACTTTCTCTTTGATAATCTTCAAGTGAATTACAAACATGAATTAATCAGTTCTGAAATCACTCAGAGCTCTAAAAGATGGCTTCAGCTGTCTTAGAGACAGGGGAAAAAAATAGATAAAAGAGTTCTGACTGTGCTGTAAAAGTCTTAAGTAGCTAATGTAACACTGTATTTTACCCTGCGTTTGAATAGAAGAGCTTTGTGATAGTCTACAAGAAATTAAGGAACAACATATTAAAGGATGCTATTTAAGAGGTCATTCTGCATTAGCCCACATCTTGTGTTTATTATCAACTTAATTCTGCTACAACAGAAACATTTAGGAGCTTAATTATAGGCTTACCCAGTTGCACAGGAAGACCAGTAATGCACACTTTCTGCAACATCACCCTCAGCCTTTTGCTCAAGTTTATCATAAAATGTTGTATGGAAATTCTCATTCTCTCAGTTTTATTGTGGTTTCAAAACACCCATAGAACAGTGTAGCTTTAAACTAATTTCAGCACAGCAAGTGATCTACTTAATTGTGTGATGAATTCTTGGTTTCATAGCTTTAATATGAGTAGCAATATTATTTTTGCTTGTTTAGCCTTAGCAAACAAGTTTCAGTTTTAATGCACCTGGCAAGCCCAGAAACTTTTTTCATACAGAGAATCATCTTAGTATGTATTTGTGAGAAATTACATCAGACATTTCACAGGTAATTCTTTAGCTTTCCTTTTAAGAGTTTTTGTAAGGGAAGTGCTACAGATGGTTGTAGACAAGGTCTTGAAGTGTAATTTAAATAACCACAATTAGCAATATGAAATTGCACAATTTTAAGTTACAAGTGTAATCCACTTAGCCAGCAGAGCAATGTTAACTGCAGTTCAATAATCCCACAGATAATATTGTTACTGGTGTATTCTAATTATTGAACTATTTTTTAATATCTGCACTAAAGCATGAATTCATACATTTTAAAAATAAGTCAAGTTTTACATTTCTACTGAAAATATGTATCTGAATTGCTTTTGTTCTTGATAATGAGTAATAGGAGGCATAAAGCTCCACTTCAGATAATAAGCAGAAAAAGCACATCTGAAGCTGAGAAAAGCATACAAATTTAATAATGTGCTCCAATCTACTTCATGACTGTAGCATAAGATAATCCTAAAGGAAAACAGTTCCCAATGAGTTTTCAAGGGTCCACAGTCAACTGGTGAGTATGGGCCGGTGTGGTAGATTCTACCTCATCCTTTGAGGTCTTCAAAGAAAGGCTCAACATCTTTATAAATAAATCCAGACAAGACAGCAACTTGATACCAAGATGAAAATATGGAACTCAGTATCATTTAACTGCAGAAGTTTGTCTCCAAGCAATTGTTCTCCAAGACATCTTTACATACACATCTCTAGCACCTCCCATCAGTCTCCCACAGGTGTACATTAGAAGGTGTTTCAGCTGGTTGCTTGGACAACAGAAGGATGCAACAAGCCCCTCTTTGTTCTTTTCTAGTCTGCTATGAAAAAAAGGTTTGTACATCTCATCACTGACCTGCAAGTTAACCATATACAAACTGATAAAGTGAAATTTTAACTGTACTCATCTTGACAAAGTGGAAAAATATCTATATGAGACAGTCATATGATTCTAGTACTTACTATGTTTTCTGCTCACACTGTATGAATATATAACAAAAAGAATGTTCTGCCTTATTGATCTTCAGACCATGGCTAAGTGCTCTGATGCTTGAAGCATACCAGAGATGTTTCACACTCCTCATTCCTCTGGGGTTTTTTTGTACATTATGCTAACCTCTGCAAACCGTTTTTTATTACTTGTTATGTTGTTGGGCTTTTCACCTTGAAATTGTTGACAGGAGAATAGGATGCTCTGTGTTGTATTTTTAATCTCTATTCAAATATACATCTTGCTGTTTTTCACCCTGTCAAGTTAATCCCTTGGAAGTATCATAAAATAGCAGCAATAGCAGCGAGGTATAAAACTGTAGAACTTCTCAGTATGGGACAGAGCTCAAACGTGCCAAGCATCTGCTTGGAAGGTTTGTCTCTCCCTCAGAATGGGAAAAAGAATCCCTTTGGTCTTTTTGTTTGTCTTCTTAAACTGAGAGCTGTTGCAATGATAAGGTGACTTGAAATAGAAAGCCTTGCAAACCAAGCAGACTGCCTTTGTGCTTTCTAGGATCAAGTGGAGGGGTTTTTTTGTTTGCTTGCTCTTATTGTACGTTTCTTTACTCACTTCACAGCTATTGCTCTCTAGGATTTTAATTATAAACTGGAGAGAATCTAATATTCCTTTTTCTCCCTTTTTACTACCTCTCACTCATGTTCTGAAATGTTCATAACCATCTTATTACATGAGATATGACAAAAAAAGCCTTTGCAAGTGCTGGCACATAGAAGAGATTCTATCACAGGGCAGCAATCAGCTGTTCTATTCCCACAAGAATACATTCAGGAGATCAAAGGAAGCAGTAAGATTATCATCCCTCCATGGATCCATAGAAAGGAGCAGATGAAGGTCACTCTTTCATGAGACATGTGCAGGACACTATCACCCTAATTCATTCAAATCACATACACAATTCACTGTCAGGATTTCTTCACTGCAAAGCAAGGAGATTCTTCTAAGATTTGTGAGGGACATTGTGCCTTTTGATATATCAGGTTTGAAGGGCAACTAAAGTAACTCCTGTAGAGGAAAACTAATTGCTTAGGTTTCCACAGCCACTCTTGCCCTTCTATAAAATGCAGAGATTTGCTTAGATGTTACAAAGCCATGTTAATCAAAGTTTCAAAAAGTATAAATCAGGAAACACAGAAAGATACTTTCGTTTCTTGTTTAATATTGTTCACCACTGATGCTACACTACTTATTTTTGTTCATGTTATTTTAAGTTAGATGCAATGTATGCTAAAAATAAACCCTATAACTTCAAAATAATATGCATGAAAAGGGACTCCTGAAATTTTAATGACCTTCCCCTCGCTCTTCTAGACACTCAATTGCAGTTGGGTTCACAGAAAGAAAAAAACAAACAAACAAACAAAAAACAGAAACACAAAAACAAACACACAACACCAAAACAGTCCTGTCCTTGCCTAGAACATGACTAACATGAAAGCTGCTACAAAACCAGTTTAACACAACACTCATTTCAATGTCCTTTGAATCAAGACCCAGCTTTTGTAATGGTTGAATGAATCCTGGAGCTATTGTCTCTATCTGAAACTGATGTTACCAAAAGACAGAAGGTGAATTATTCAAACAGATTCTCTACTTGATTTTCACTACAGGCAGTGACTCTTTCTCTCTTCAAGGAAGAGCAGTAGGATAAAATTGAAATTGCATTAATAGCAGGTATTATGTGCTAATGCCATCACACTGATATTAACTGGACGCTGAGTACAGGAATACATTTTCTGTTACATTTTAATCCATTCCCATGAGACATTTTAATGCTTCATTCTTTCATTTGCCAGCATAATATTTGCATGTATTCACATTCAGTAAAACACTGAAATCTGTAGGGAACCTGACAGTCTAAGGGTTAAAATACATAACTGGGGTAGAAGCATTAAACATCTATTTCTAACATTTAAGTCTTTCTACAGGAGATAAGAAGCTCGTTTTCTGGAATAAAAGTACATAAGTGTTTCTACTGACACTTAACGATTGGCTCAACTTGAAAAATGATGGACTAAGTTTGGCTCAACCTGGCTCCGATTCCCCAGTGAACTAAGCAATATTAGCATTTTTCTATGGCATCTAAAGTAAGAGAAGAAATGTTTTGGAGCACATATTTCGAGTGAACCCACAGGCAAGGTCAAGGGTATGCTCCATCTATGTTAGACACATCTGAGCAACCATTCACATCTATCATAAAACATACAATTAGAACTGCTAGAAAGTTTTCATTTCCACTTGAATGATTTACATCTGTAGAAACCCAACCTTTCTGTGGAAATATGCTGCTTTGATTAAGGTTTTGTAAGAAAAGCATTCCTTAGGTGTACGTCTGGGGTAGGTACAGATAGACAAGCTCCCAGGCAGCAAACAGATCAATGATTAGAACAGATCAGTTAAAGCTCTGCTAGTTTTCTTTTCCTAGTGGCTATTCAAGAGTGCCTATATTGATTATTTAAGAAACAAATCCAAAAAGCTTTAGAAGAACTTGAGGTCATAACAGTATGCCAAAGGAAAACCATTAAAATCCCAAACATTTCCATGAGAAAATTATTTCCCATTAAAACTCATGTTGCAAAGCTCAGGTCAAAGTACTTTTAATTTACTATCAAGTGCTCTTTACTGAATCTTATGAGAAGTTACACTTCCCACTGCTAGCCATTCTGAGAAGATCTTTACACTTGGTTTATTTAAACCTTAAGGTTAAGCATGCATCACAAACACAGAAGATTAGGACTCCATTTAAACCTGCCATCACTTTAGTTCAGTAAATAAAATATTCATTGCTGTCTCAGTTATAACTATGTCCCCATTCCCATGCAGATAAAAATATTTATGGTTTCACAAAATATGTTGTACTGTCTCAGTTTATTGCTATATCAACCATGGATGATGCATTAAGATCTTATAGAACAAACACCTACAGAAATTAAAAAAGACAAATTCAGGCAATACAACATATGTCAAACTGCATTCAGAATACCATTTAGAAGACTTGGTCCCTGACCTCCAAATAAATAGTTCAGTTACCAGAGGACCTATGATCTTCCCAAAGCTGGAATTTTACTTTGAAATGCTGGTGGTCAGTCAATAACAAGCTTTGCTCCAGTTGTCCATTAGATTACTACTTCTATTTTATTACAAT
This sequence comes from Megaceryle torquata, assembly GCA_024611175.1. Classification (NCBI taxonomy): domain Eukaryota; kingdom Metazoa; phylum Chordata; class Aves; order Coraciiformes; family Cerylidae; genus Megaceryle; species Megaceryle torquata. The sequence continues at coordinate 130,922 of JANIJG010020541.1, forward strand.
AGAGATATTGTAAGAGTACCCTCCAATGCCAGGTGGCCAGTCTGAATGATCTCCGGGACATTTTCTGTTGAAAGCATGCCTTAGGGATTTGTGATTCACTTATGTTTACTATTCTCAAGCTTTAATGTCACTTTACAGTTGTTTTATACCCATAGCCTCTTCAGGAAAAAAAAAAGGACAAATGAAGATAACACTGGAGCAGAGAATACACATTCAGGAGGCTACTGAAGAGTTCTTACAAGGTAAACTAAAGTTTCTAGACTGGTTTTCATTGCCACAAGAATCTGAGGGGCATGTTTACTTATCCCAGTATGTACCTGAATCCAGGGGGGGAAGGTGTAACAGTTCTTCAGTCATCTGCTATGCTCTTTCATTTGGTGAGAGTGAGCAATTTGGTTTTTATTGTGGTTTGCGTTGTCCTTTTATTTTAGTACTCTGCAAAAATATAGTATTTTCTGGGGAGAAAGACATGGAGTAAACCCCAGCAGAATACCATTCAATTATGCAATGCTGCTACTGTGTCTTCTCATTGGAAGAAAAGAGGTTTGCTGTCCGCAGTCTCCACATTGTCAACACTGCCTGTGCAGTTCAGATTCTTCTAATTTAAGCAAGGAAGCCTCGGCTTCCTATCTAGAAAGTTCTAATTACATTTTGACTTTGACACTAAAAATAGCAGACAGACATCTAACACAAGTCCAAGCCAAAAAATTTTGGCAATTTTTTTTTTTCACCTTTCGATTTAGTTTTGGGTGGTGAGAATAGACTCAAGTAGCTTACAAAGCAAAGCAAACACTATTTCTAGAGGATGTGGGGCAAACTGGAAATGAAATTAGATCTCATAATCTTCCCCTCTTTTTCACACAGAGCCGATTCTGAGCATTGTAGATTGATCTGATCCTTGTCATTCCAAGGAGAGAGTATCAACCTACTTGGAATAAGCCTGGAGAAAAGCTCTGAAGAGCTGCAGTTGCAAACCCTGCTCCAGATAGAGAAACGACGACACACTAGAGGAATAAGAAATCAGTCCCTGCAAAATCAGGTAGCACTGCACTTGTCCCTGCCTGCCTCTTGGGGACAGTAGTGGTGAGAGCCACTAGCAACTCTACAGAAAATCCGATCCAGATCTTCAGAGAGCTCAGGAACCCCATTCCCATCTGCTCTAGCTCAGGTGAAGCAGGAGCAGAGCCAGAGTCATCCCTTCATGCAGCCTGTTGTCACTACAAGTCCTCTTAAATCACAAGCAATTACCTACTTACTCTTAAAAGTAGCTCCAAATGTAGTCCTAAGGGTGGGCTCACACCTTATGCAGGAAGAACTGCCAAGAAACTATCCAAACCAAAGTGTCTGGAAAAATCTATCTTTGTTCAGCCTTTTCATTAAAGGTGTTTGTCACTCTTCAGAATTATTTTGTACTTGGTGATACATCTTTTAACTTAGAGCAGCAGGAGTCATCACTTCTTGAAGCTTTATAAAACAAGATTTGTCTGTCCCCCGTAGATTGATTTGTACAACAGTGTATATAAAAAAACCCCTCTTTGGAATGAGCATGGTTACTTGCATTGCAAAAGGCAATTGAAAAAAATAAAAAAAAAAAAAAAGAGCCTTGCATTGGTATTCAGACAACACAGAAAGTGTTGCCAAAATAAGAATAGACAAAGAAGCACCTATGCCAAGAATACATAACACAAAGTATATTACACAACAGTTCTTTTAAAATAAAATTCAGTGTGACTATTTCTGATTGAAAAGAAGGAAACTCACAAAAAAATTTCTAGAATTATAGGGAGAGAGCACAATCTAGACACAGGTTTTAGTCCGTTGCAATCCTAGATATTTACTGTAGTATTAAACTAACCAACTCTGTTCCTGTCCTTTGCCCAAAAGCTTAAAGCGTTTTGTGTCATATGCTCTCTATGATCAAGGCACTTATTGCTGGCTTCAAGTGATCAAATTTAACAAAACAAGTTTTCCATTGTCAGTGTGTGCTCTTTCCGTCATAGTAAACTTGAGATTTTTGCTTCATTGCTGAAGGAGTACAAATAGAGAAACTGGCAACACACCATGAAAAGGGAAATTGGGAAATCTAGCTAAAGGGAGGTCACAATGCATAGGGGTCTAAAGTGTACTGAAGCACAGGAAATTCATAGGACTAACTCCCATTAGTACTAATTGAATTCACACATTCCAACTCCCATTAGCATTAGTACCAGTCATCCCTTGCCTCTGGAAGGCAAGTAGACCCTAGGAAGTGGAGAGCAGGAATAAAACTTGAGGCAGAGGTGACAGTGAGAAAACTCCAAGTCTGTCTGAACTCCAAATATATCTGCTGAACAACAGCAGATAATGAGAACAAAGGCGGGTGCAAACAGATTTCATGTCAGCACGTAACATCAACTATTTCTTTTCTACTCAACTGTTTGACAAGCTTTGAAATAGGCTCGGTAACTACAAACATAAGAATCAATGAAAATGTAGCCAAAGAGAAAACACACCAAGATGTTATCTTTTTCAAGAGGCATCTAAACATTTCCAATCTATTCATACTCTGAAAAGAACAGTGGATGTATGTCTTGATTTTCAAAAGCACCACAGTGTTATGTGCACAAACTGCCTAACATTTGGAATTACTGAGTACTGTAAGCCTATCAAATTCCCAGTTCCTCTAAACTGAGTACAAGCACAGGCAGGTCAAAGTTATACGTTTCTCTGAAGTTCAGCTTTGTTATTTTTAATAATGCTAAACCTGGAGAGCTGCTTTTGCTCTTTTCCCTTCTCACCCAAGAAATATTAGCACCTTGAATAAGTGATCAGAACAAATAAACTCAGCTAAATTAAAATTAAAGTCAGCAAAAGTGACTGTGTCTGTAAACCTCCAGTATCTGTCATTATTGATGACTCAGCAGAAGATCTATGCTTTCACTGCAGAGCCCTGGGATTTTGCAAGTTAGTCCGTTCTGAGCCTTTGCAGAAAGTTTCACATTACCCATTATAAATGGGGATGAAGAGAAGGTGAAAGACAGGACACACTAGCAAAGATGCTGGCAGAAGTTGTTTATAATAGCTATAAACTACAAGAGGAAAACATTGCCCTTCTACATCAGCAAAACGCAATTTTCAAGCGAGATAATGTAGATGACATAATAATTCACATGGTGCTATTCGCATATCAATTAATCATCTCACAGAACGTGCCCCAGTGTCCTGCTGTGGCTGTTGTAGCAGCAGGATAACCTTCCGAGGATGACTGTGCCTCCAAGAGATTGAGTAGCTTGCCAAAGTGATTTCTTGGTCTATGTCCTGTTGATTGTGGTATGGTAACTGCTGAATATACACTGTACAGATGGTAACAATGGGCCAGATGGAAAGTTATCAGGATGCTTTATCACCTTCCAGAAAGAGGTGGGTCCCATCTAGGATTTGAGGATATGGCTGTTATGGTTGTTACTGGTCTCTGGCATTTCATTTCAAGTGAGCTATTAATACGTAGAAGAGAAACTTACTCAAAGTTCATTTTCCAGGTCTAGAAAGAAAAGCCTCCCATGCACCAGCTATATTCTAACCATAACAGAAACAGATTTCAATTTACCCCTTTTGGCACATGCTCTCTCTCCCTCTATAACATCTTTATGTAGAATTCCAGTGGGATTTCCAGGAGACTGTACCTGCTAGTGGGGAAAAGGCCAGTATTCTGCATGCATAAATGCAATTCCTATAGGCACATAGCTGTTAAGGCCCAAAGAAACAGCTTGCTTTCTGTGTTGGGAGAATCTGCCCAGTGCAACAGCACACGAGAAAATAGTAGGTTATAAAACCTGTCATCCTTCTCTTGAGCTCTGTCTTCCTTGACCACAGGATAATAAAATGTTTGAGAGCTAGTGATACTGTTTTCATTTCTCAAGTCTGTTCCAGTTTCAACATCTTCAGTTTAAATATAAACAAAATATCCACTCCTGCTAGTCAACAAACACCTGCTGTGAGGTGTTCGGGGGCTACCAAAACCAGGATCACTATACATCACCAGCCTTTCCAAAAGCATGCTCTTAATTGCACACTTAATGACTGTTAAAAATACAATTTTGATGCATAAACAACAGCTGCTTCATCTGTCTGGAACCCATTCAATTATAGCTCTCAGAGAAGATACCTGCCCTACCAATCCTTACACTAAAAGCACAAAACTAGAAGTACAAGCTAATAGTACCACCAATGCTCACACACAAGAAACAGCAGGAGAGGTTATGAGCGGAACAATTTTGGCCATATTTTGGTAATGGCTGTTCAAACAGAACTGTTCTGTTTCCCAAGCTGAATCCAAGGGGCTTTTCCCTCAAGTCTATAGTAAGGATTATTGTAAATTTCAGTGAGAATGAATTTAATTTAAGATTGGCAGAGAGAAGAATCATGTACAACCAATTAATTAATATAACAAAAATTCATATTGAAGAGAGAAAAATTAAGTCCCCAGCTTTCAGGTGAGTTGCCTGCTACGAAGCCAAAACAGCTCTAACTCTTAACCTTATCACACCAGTCTAATCCTCAACAAAACTGTACAGATCATCTTTCCTGGCTTTTAAACAGGGCCCAAATTAGCATAGCATCAGTATGTGGTCCAGGTATGATGGAATGTGCACACAGAGGGAACTAAGCTACAGTATCCAAGAGCCATTGCTTATCTCTATTTTTAAAAGTAATTTGCTAATGCTGTAGTGAATTCCACAGCTAGCTACTGATAATTTGGACATAATCTACCTCAGGCAACAGCAAGGCTGAGAAGTGACCTCCTCCATTCCAGTCAGCTCCAATTAGGTAATGTGGGAAGATACCTTCTCATCTGCTGAAATAAGGATATAGTCATTTATGTTGCATCCACTATAAAACCAGAGGGAAGGGTGGAATCAAGTCCTAATGCCAAGGGATAATTCAAAAAAGAGCCTCAAAGTCAGAAAAGTGTAAAGATGCAAATATAAGTAGTTTGATTAAGTGTTCAGGGAGTTACTCTAGAAGGACAAGAAAGGGGAAAAAAGCCCATTTGTTTCCACTTTAGATGAATGGGAAAAAAATTCATAACCAATATGATCTTTATCATATCTAATCCAATTTCTCCTTCTGAAAAAGACAGTCAAGAGGGCACCATCAAGGTATTTTGGCACAGTGATTGATAGATCCTGACAGCAGCTGCTCAACTTGGAAGATCTGGCTTCCTAGAGTGCAAGAATTTAGCTTTCCTACCAGCTGCCACACACTTCATTCTCATATGCTAGAGCTTTGAATTAGTGTAAATAAGCCAATCTGTTGTTAAACTGGCAGAGTCAAGTGCCTCCTTTATATTTAAGCTTCAAAGGAGATACTGACAGGTTGGAAGCAATAAGGACATCCTCAACTTCCCATTAAGGGTCAAAGTCAGGGCTGGTCAGTGTTTATGACATCAGAAACAGCATGGTTTGGATCAAGCTCTAAGTTTTCTTTCTTTCACACATAAAGTGCCCATTCACCACGTAAACATCAATCCTTTGCAAGAAATACTAAAGATTAATGTACATGAATACTGACCAAATCCCAGATGCCTCATTCCAGCAAAATCCTATTGACTTTTTGGTCAGCATTTAACAGAACACTAGAAGAAATGCACTTACGGGCTTCTTTAGATGAATGCACAGCCAGCCTGGAATGAATCGTGTATGAACATTTCATTAACTAATTTTCATTCCGTTCATAAATATGCATAAATACTTGGGGCTCATTCTTTGCCATTTAGAGCCCGATCTAAAGTCCTCTAAAGTCAATACAGAGATTTTCATCAGCTTCTCTGGAAGCTAGACCTGCCACCTAAGCTGAAAGGATAATGAAAGTGAAAATAAATGATATGCACTGAATATTTTTAAGATATGATAAAATTAACAGGGGAAAAAAAATGTTATTCTGTCAGCTCTAATCTTTATCCTCATCTAAGTACATTTTTTCTCTGGGAAATCTCTTATGCAAGTGACAATCTGGGGTTTTTTTTTATTTTATTTTTTAATTCAAATCCACTGGTTCCTATTACCCATTACAAGGTCACAAATGAAACAGGCTGTTTGCTGCAAGGTCCTGTACATTTTGTTGATATTTTCTTCTATGTCAATCAAGAAGTTAGCACTGAATAGATTCAGCTCTATTGGAAAAACAGCTTAAGTGCACTTAAAGGCTAAGGGTAGTAAAATAAACAGTCTGCTAATCCTTCAAATGCAAATAAAACCTTAACATCCAAAACAGCCTATATCTTCAGGCCATTATATGGAAAACACATGCATGGGCCTTTGAAGTGGCAACACTTATGACATTTAATTTGCATAATAAATCTCTCAGTAAACTTTGCATAGACTACAATAAAGCACAACATCAGGCTGTATGATTTCTACTCTAGTGCCCCAACAACCCTGTACTTTTACTCATCCTGCAGACCGCTCAGCATTCATTTATTTCAACTCTACTTCATTTTCCTGGAGCTTCAGAATGGCATCCATCAGACTTACCCATCGCTCAAGCTGCTTCTCCCAACTTGGGAGTTGAGATCTGTCACGTTTTACAAGCAGTTAGACAAAACATTTCCATTGCAATTACCTGATACAGCAGTCAAAAGAACCAGTCCAGTACTTCACCTGTAAGCAACTATTAAAAGACTAATCCTGGTAGGTTTTTTTCTATATATCCATACAAATGTATTACCCAACCTATTAGAAGATACAAATCATACCCCTTCTAAAGTTGTGATATTACCCCAAAATTATAATTGGCTAAATCACTCTTGCTTTAATAAAGTCTTCTTCCATGAGGAAGGTGGACTTCAATTCAATGAACAGAAAAGCCTCTAGAAATGATCTCCAGTGTTTTCAATAATTTCGAAGTTGATAAATGACAAGTATTCCTTTTGATTTATTTTTAAAAAATAACAAAAATAGATGTTAGTTTACCATGGCTGATGATTTATGGGATTGCAGCTAAAATAATTTCACACTTTGGTCCAGCAGAACCTCAGCTCTTTTGTAACTACCTAGTGCAAGTACAACCACTATGCAGAGGATACACTGAAGATCACAGTGTAAGCGATTCAGTTAGTCTCTTTATAAACTCTATACCAAACTGACTCATACAGCATATATCCTAAGTGACTAGTCCTTCAAGTCAGAAAACGTCACAGAGCAAAGTCTGACATGGTCTGGCAGTGCCCGCTGTGGAAGAAGCTGAATGATTCCCTGCTGATTCTGAAAAACTTCATTTTGTAGTACTGCCAAAGTCTTTAAAGATGTTAAAATACCTTATTTTTAAATGGCTATATGACTGTCTCATCATGCCTCAATTCTACAATACAAAAGCCCTGCATAGCTGATACAAAACTTCTTTTGGGGAGTAAGAAGGAAACTATTACTCTAATTCCATTCAATAGTCTGAGTAAATTGCAGCTGAAGAACTTATCATTTCTTGCCAATGGTGATTTTTCACTTCAGTTATGTTGGCACTGAATGCAGATGTAGGAACGATACTTGCATTTTATAGTAGCAGAAATTGAAATTTCATTTTCATGCCAAGGAAGGGGAAGCCTTTTTTTTCAATATACAACCAGGTGACCTGCATATAGCAAAGCAGGATGGAAATAATGGTGTCAAGAGAGTAAGCAAGGAAGGAAAAAAAAAAGGGGGGGGGGGGGGGGGAAAGAGACTTATCCTCTCTGAAAAAAAAAAAACCCCACAATTAAAATAGAAGAAAATGCAGCAGACAGTTTTCAACCTTTGTCTTTTGATCAAGAGTATATTATACATTTCCCAACTCATTGTTCTGATTTTTTTATGAATCAGGTTCAGCTGTTTTGAGCTTCCTCTTCACAGGTCCTATTAAATTCTTAGAGCAGCTGAAATTGGGCAGAGTTAATCAGAAGGTTTCCAAATACCATAAACTATCCATTTTACCTTACCACACCAAAAAAGAAGAATAAAAATCAGCATATCCCATCAGTGAGGCTAGTGACTTGCACAAAGAACGAATGCAGTCCAATGTTCCCTAAACACTTATCTAATTAGGACAGATCTAAAAACCTGGAATTCTTCTCCTTGAATTGCTATTTCAGAACTCCCCAGCTGCCTCTCCCATCTGCTTGTACAGAGCAAGGGAATTTCATTTGTGTGTCTTCAAGATCTCCTATGGACTGTTTGTTAAGGAATTCTTTGTTAGAGAGGTTTTGTGGTTTGTTTGGTGGGTTTTTTCCTTTACTTAGTACATGTCTAGTTTAATTATTTGTCAAATAATCCTTTAGCAGGTTTAATATATTTCCATTACTTGCTTACTTTATTGAAGCACATTCCAATTGATTATCTTCTTTCAATACTCTGGACAAAATATTAACCTACTGCTAGTAAGATATTTGTAAAACATGTACTGGGTTCCCAGGATAAACATCTTGTGAATATATAAAGAGCTTCCTACCAGCTGCTTAAAAAATAAATAGAAAACTTAAAACAGGACATCTGTTAGGCACAGAAAATACACCTGGATAAATCTGCATCAGCTCCCCCCTCTCCCCTATTAGCTGTAGCATCCTGAAGACCAGAGGAGTGACACTGCACGTGTTCCCCTATTTTCACCAACTCTTGAACATCATCACATGAACCTGCCCATGTGAGAGGGTCAGGATTTCAGAAAAGTCATGTAAACCCATCACTGGATTTACACACTCTTCCTACATGAAACATCAGATCCAGAACAATTTCTTCATCTTCTCATCTGAATTTGTACTCTGTATGAAAACTGACAGTAAAAACTTTCGAGTCAGTTAATATAAACCACCATAGACTGCTGGGACTAACATCACAGCTAGTATGAGGAAAAAAAGAAAGAGAGACAACGCTTTCCCATTCTTACTCCCAGTTTTCCCTCATGAGTACACCCATGACAGGGATGGATCAATTTGCCCAACACTTCATTATAAGGGTATGGGAAGTCAGCAAATAGGAGTCTTGACCTTCCCAGAGTATGCAGTTAGGTGAAAAGAGCATCTCAGGTCTTCCCTCACTCCACTCCCTATGTTACCACTGAGAGATGGCTTCTAAAACTCACTGCAAAGGTAGAGGACATCTCGTGCTGTTCCCTTTTTCCAACAGGTTTGAAATTCTACATTTCCAGATTTAATAACTTGTATTTATGGATTCCTGGAGAAAGGTTTATAACTTAAAACTAAAGGTTACAGTAAGAAGAAATCTAACAGCATGTTCAAATGAATTGCACGGCTTTAAAACTAGAAGTTAATGAAACCTGACAGACACCTATCCAAGCTGTAGAAAAGTTTGGCAATATGTATAATGAAGTTTTAGGAAGAAACAAATTTCTGTGAAGCATGAAGTTATTAAGGGAGTTATATTAGATAATGGGATGGACTAAACTGCTTGAATTGGGAACAGAGGAGTTGGACTAACATGCTTAGTACCAGAGAAGAAAACTTCTCAGATAACTGGATCAAAGAATACTTCTGTCCATGGCTTTCAGTTGTGTTAGCCTGAGAATGACAACTGATCCTCTTCTAGGCTTCAGAGTCCCTTTCTCTCATTAAAAGAATTCTTAGATACAAAAGAAACATTTTAGAAGGCAAAACTGCAGAGAACATCCAGCAAGTGATCAGTGTCATGCACTGAGACAACAAAGAAACAAAGTAAACTTGTTACCCCAACAGATTTTACAACATTAAATGACAAAAAATATCTTGCACTATGCTCATTCCAGTTGCTCACATTGTTAGAAGCTATATAAAAATTAATTATTCCTTGGTTTTAGATGCAGTGTTATACATGAAAAAGAACAGTTACTCAAATTCCTTCAAAAATAAGTCCCCTGTAGATGGACCCAACCTAAACTGGAAGCATTATGGAATCATGTGGAAGTCTGGAATAATTTCCACTTCTCTACTATAACCAAGCCCTAAAGCTAATGGGTTTGTAGTTTTCTTATTTAGAATTGTAGTAGCTGGATGTTTCCAGGTAGCTCCTTTTGTAGAAACCTTTTACTATAAAACACTGTAAATAGTAAACTAATTTGAGAGCAACTATTACCTTGTCACCCAAGCTGGTAACAGCAACATCCCAGATGTTTTGTTTTTACAGTTAAGGTCATAAAACAGTAATAGCTAGCTCTTACATCAAGCTTCAATAGTGCATTGCTAGAGCTTAATGTGATTTACAAGAGATCTCTGTAATGTTTTCCACATCTTGATGTGTGAAATATGAGGTAACAAAGCCTGCAAGCAAACACCAGAGGCTGTCACCTCTAAGTCCTAGGACAAACCCTATGCCAGATTATATCAACTTCTAAAGACAGTTTAATGAAACTGCTAATTAAAAGCAAGTACAGGAATGGTATTTCCCTTTGAAGCTTTTCAGAAAAACATCTGAAAACTCACACAGGGAACAGAGCCTGGGGTTTTTTTGTGTTTGTTTTTGTTGGTGGTTTTTTGTTTTTGTTTTGTTGTGGTTTTTTTTTATTCAGACTTCAGTTTTTAAACCAACTGATGCTTGCATCAGCATCATGTTGCTCCATCTCAGCCAAGCAAAACAGAAAAACAGCAACCTAGTCTCCCTAGCTGCCATGCCCCCTTACTTTTCCAACCATGACAATCAAAATTATACCAGCTTGACTGCCATAGACTCAGTGTAGCGTACACTGACATTCACACCTGGTACCCAGCATTCAATTAGTCATTCATAGATGCTGAATTTGTGGCAGCAAGGTCAAAAGCCAAGTTTGAACAGGTATTAGTTGATTTGGCACATGAACAAATACTGAGCAAAGATGCCAAGAAACCATTGAGATAAATTGTCGAATGAGCGGTTAGAGAGGGGAAAAAAACCCATTAAAGTTCTTGCTGGTAAGAGCTCAGCAGAGCTGAGTATTCCTAGTGTGAGCATCAGAAGCAAGCCTTTAAAAGGATTTGCAAAGCATGTGGTTTGTCAACATTTGTTAATAGATGCCCTACTGTTACCACCAGAGCTGGGCAAACCACACGCAGAGACACACACTTGCAGCTGTGCTGAGGTTATAGCCTGTACTCAGTCCAAGAATTCACCCATACCTCTGATGCCCAGAGCTTGTCCTGGGAGACAGCAGTCACCACGTCTGCTGGAGAAAGCAGGTGATGTAAAAGCAGAGAGGGCTCTTTCCCCCTATCCACAGTGGGTCAAACCAAACAGATAGGAAAGAGGTCAGCTGCATGGTATCTCTGTATTGTAATCTCTGTATTGTAAGGAAGCATTGGACGAAACCCTTGACTGAGAGGTGCTTCTGATTCTGTATTCTTTCTAGCATTTGACCCTTTTTACCATATTGTTTTTCTTTTTCAAAACATCAATGATACTTACACTGCATACATGCTATCCTCTCCCTCCTCTCTCATATTCTCATCTCTCTCACACTAGTTCCCAAGCATTTGGACAACTTTTGTCCAAAGGTACCTCTAGCTTGACACTAGGAGGACTTGCAAGGTAAAGAGGATGCATTATATAGTGGAACAAGTTTTGAGAAGTACCTTCCCTTAAGAAACATTTCTAACCAATTAATTAAGAGAAGATGGTCCAAAGACAGGAAGACCCAGAGTACTTCAATTGTCAGGTGAGTTAAAGTCTGTGGGCAATAGGGCTATGACAGATAGGTCTCCCAGCATTCCAGAATGCTCTAAAGGCTCAATAAGATAAATCAATCTACACATTGTATAATCACTGATCTTTTATCATCTACCATCTGGCTGTGCAGTTCAGGAGACATTATAATCACCACTGCTAAAGTCTGAAGTCCAGTTCCATTTGTTTCTGCAGCTTATGGCTATGTGGCATATTTCGATATTTTTCATGAACATGAAGAGACTGGAACAGGCACAGGATGACTAGAGCCACCTTTTATACTTGGTGGTTATAGCCAGAAACAGCACCTGTATCTAAGCAAACACTATCTCACCACTATTGTGTGCATGCCTGAATATGTTGTTGTTATCCTCGCTAAAAACCAAACTGCACTGCAGTCTACAAAGCTTGCCTAACTACTGATTAAATGGGCAAAAGCTGCTGCATCCCCCCTGTACCAAAACAGTCACATAATAAACCTCTTTTTTGGGGGAGAAGAAAAAAAAAAAAAAAAAAAACAAACAAAATTTCACTCCGTTAACAGCTGGAAGACAAGGAGTAGATCACACCAGAAATCATGCTAAGTGGTCACAATTCATTCATATATATTAAATCAACTTAGGACTCTCTTAGTGCTCTCAAGAGTAATACCATACCTGTCACAACCAGCTGGGTATTATGATACATTACACTATTCCCTAAATGCTTTGCTTTCCCTCCTTTCACATGTAACCTCCAATACAGGTTTGCATCCTATATCAAAGTTCCCTATAGCATCTACCAACACTCGCCATCCAAAGAGTCCTGTGCCTTTGACCCAGCCCATTACTTTCCAGGTGCCAGCATTAGTTTTCTTCCTGCTGGTATAACAGGCATCTCACTAGAGGAACACAGACTAGTAAAGGACTTAAGGTGGAAGAGGCTTTTTGGACTACTAGTAAAATCTTGTACTTTGCATGGTGAGAACAGACATTTGAACATCAAAATCACATTAGTCTAAAATTCACTGAGCTTTTCTAAGCTAGATTCTAAATGATGCTTGTTGCCCAGTTCTTTCACTGAGGAAAGGATGTTGAGTGCAGAACTGCACCAAGGATGATGGTAATAACATTTTGCTCAACAGCTTTCTACATAAATATAGCATCTCACTTCAGCACTAAAAGCTGCCAGATCATGATGCTGGTAACAAACATTGAAGCGGATGACCCAAGCTAAACATGGCCATGAAGCTGCTGCCAGAAATTCAGACCTCTACAAGCTCACTTATAGCTTGCACTTCATCTGCGTATTTCACCAGTCCTGTGCTAGCAAGAACCATCTGAACACTCAAAGATTTCATGGGACTTCCCACAGAAGTTATTCTTACAAAGACAAACTTGTCTTTTGTACAAAAACCTCTCCAGCAAAGAATAAACAGCAGTTGTCTCCACTTTCCTTGTTCACAATGCATATTGTGCTTCCAAATAACAAATCTGGATCTAATTATTAATAAATAACTGCAGCTTGTAGCAGACAAGCTCTGAAATTCTATGTAATTTTGGCACTTGAGTGAGTTATACAATGTCTCCACTTGGCCTGCATTGACTTAAGTTACAGGCTAATGGAGGCTGACAACACTAAAGCAGTCTGACCTCAGGAATGTTAGCCAGAGATACATTCCACATCATACAGTAGAATAAAGGGTCATGCTTTTAAGTGCCACAGTATAACATGCAAATGTAAGAAAACAAGCCTTCACACACAACATTTTTTTATGCCAGATTTAAAATGTTATATCAAAAGCCTATTTAGCTGAGCCCTAGATGTCACAAGGTCCAACAAGAAAAAGTTGGAAAAGTAGATGCAGTGACATCATGAAAGTATATAGGACACTTCTGTAATGATGACAACAAAGAGAATAAAGTTCATTCTAATCACTTGGTCTCTCCTCAGACAGATCAGATGCCTAAAAACATTATAAACCAATTAGCAAGGTTCTTACTTTTCTACTCATTAACTGTACTATTTCAGTTAGCTCTTCGCTTATTTCTCACAAAAAGGGAAACAAGGTGTACAAAGCTTCTCGCAACATTCTCATCTAGAATAACCAGTCCCATGGGTCTTGCACTAAAGAGCAATACCTTCTTCATCACAGCTTGCATGCAAAGAAGGTCACTCTAAAGCTCCCAGTGAGGAATTAGAGGTCTCCACAGTTCTATCTCCCCTTTTCATGTTCACAGGGCCTTGAAAAAGTGTGAGACTGTAGCTTAGATTATTCACTCTACAAAACTTATCACAATTAGACACACAGCTTCATGACACTGTCAGAAGAAGAAGTAGGCTCCTAATTTAGATGTTTTTATTTGCCTTCTAAAGGCTTGATTACTATCAGGAAGCCTAGGTATCCGGCTTAGGTTCTTAAATTTGGACTGTATGGATGCATCTTCTCCTATCTTGCTCTCAAAGACACCTTCTATTAACTAATTGGTATCAAGAGGAAGCAAACCAGGAAACACCATTAGCAAATCTGCCTGTGAATTAATATGAGAAGTGGTGTCAAGAAATTCAGGTGCAAAGTCAACATCACAAATGTTTCATACTGAACGTAGATTGATCCAATGCCTTGACAAGCTCTCTGGGATTTGCATTATTTTTTTATAAATAAAGTGGTGGAGTTCCCTTGGTCAGAGCCTTGTCCACACACAAATTCAAAGCAAAAAAAAAATAAGAATAATAATTCAGAGAGGAGTATAAGATAGTACCGATTAGCATTACTTGGCAATGATGCCACAAAAGCAGCTTTTAGATTTTAACCAACAGTTGAATGAGGACAAGAATGTGGTCTGGCAAGTGTTTGCAAAGAGTTCCTCCCAGGTCAGAATGGTAGCATAGGATAAGAGAGTGCTGACATCTCAATAAATAGGATCAGAGATTGTAAATGGCCTTAAAAAAAGTGTCCATATTCAACAAAGATTGCTGCTGCCCCTCTTAAAAAAGTGTACAAAGTCACCTTTAAATAAAAGTCTCTTATAAATTCACTTAGGCTTGGAGGAACAGGCAACTATCAAGAGCTGCTAAGAAGCTGAAAAGGCTGTGTTACTGTGTTACACTCATAGCAGCACTTGCATAGTGCTCTCCCCATCAGTAGCTTGTATTTTTCATTGGGAGGAAAAGACAAGAACTGTATTAAAAAGACAAGCAACATACTGGGTCTCTGATACAGAGCTTCGAGATTATGCTACAATGCAAGAAAAAGATAACCCTCTGCTGGAACTATAGCAATCCCTGTGCCTGACTCAGCGATACTGAAATTTATTTAACAAAGCCATTGAACCTCTTCAGAATACAAACAGGCACAATCCAAGCTCAACTCACTTGCTACAGCCAACTTCAAGAAGTTTAGAATTGGTTTAGTGATGAGATCAAACAGGTTCCCTTCCCTGTTACACTTAAAGACTGAACTTGCTCATTTCTTTCAGGAAATAGGTATCAGCACAGGAGAAGGTCCTCTACAACACCAACCCACTTACTGGAGCACAGATGCTGCCAAATAGAAAGCCTGTATTAGCTTGCTAGGAACAGAAAGTCAAATTGGAAGACTATCAACTGTAAGTTACTATTACATTATGACATAAGCTACCACAAGCACTTGGGAAATTACTGAATTGTAGTTGATACACTTTTGTCATCAAAAAGCCAGAATTTATTACAGGGAATGAAAGAAATAAGCAGAAATGCTGACAGTATTAGAAGTTTTTCTTCCTGTTTATCAGATATCAAAAGCCTACTTTATAGCCATACCAGGGAGTCATTTCCCTTGCAATACAGAGGTTTTATTCTTCCCATTTTTAAAAGGTACAATAAGACCACAAGCCAATTTCAGTTTGTGAGATAGATATGTCTGTAAGGAGAACAGAGAACATTTTATAAGAAGAGTATTACAAATAATGAGATCACCACAGTCTCACAAAATACCCGAGGCTGGAAGAGGCCTCCGGAGGTCAGCTAGTCCAACCTCCTGCTCAAAGCTTCAAAGTATGACCACATTACTAGGGCCCTCCTCCAGATGAGTTTTGAAGCCTCTGAAAACCTCCCTCTCTAACAGAGAGGTACCATAATACCTGCACCAAAGCTCTCCCAAATTCAGACAGGTTAGAAAAGAGCCATAAAATGTTCTTAACATGACAACACTTGGCATGCAAGCTCTATGCAAAGTAAATCTCTGCCATCTTAACCAGCATCTCTTGCAGGTTTTGGATGAAATAACATAAGGTGAAGCAACTCTTGCCTTTTATGGCTTATTGGACTTTCAGGAACTGAAAAGGTGGAAGTTCCATTATCTTTCAGATTCACAGTCCCAGAACCCAGGAGCCCCAGATATCTATGGGCTCTAGTCCCTACAGAGGGAACATTTGGAGCAACTTCAGTCCAGGAGGCCCGGCACAAAGAAAAGGAAATAAAAAGTCTGCAAACATTTAGAGGCAGCTGGTGTAATGCAAAAGCTCCTGGGCTATCCCAGCTAGCTCCCATTAACAGTACCCTAGCATACCTGGGAATTAACACAGGGCAGAAACCATTTTTAACAGGCATTCCATCTGCAGAGAAAGACAATTTAATAGTACAGACACCGAGAACAGCAGAACAGTTGGCTAGTGCTAGATCAGTCCTAAGCATCTATGAGAACAGCTAATGTCACCTCAACAGCTGTAGGATGAAGCTCCTTCTGTTTGAGATAGTGAAGACTTAATTTTGTCCTTTCATTGTGATTTACTCCTCCTCATTCAGGGGATCAGTCTTTTCAACTGACAGACAAAAATGACAAGATAATGGGTTTGTATCCTCTTCATTTTCTTGTCTAATGCCAAGAGTATTCACTCACACTCCATTTCATCCTCCACCCAAAGATAACTCAAGTGTACATTTTCCTCTTTCCCAGGAGAGGAACCCGATTTGTTAAGACAGACCAAAAACTCTCCTGTTCAAGCCACACTAGCTGTAACCTAGTGATGATTTATTGCATTTGCTATTTGAAATACCATGATATTCCAGGCAGCAACAGCTAAGGTTTAGTTGCAAGGGAATACATTGTACACACACTGAAGCCAAGATCCTGTAAACAGTTAGAAATTAATACAAATACACTATGTATGCACATACAAGAACTTAAAACCAGATTGATTTATGAAGTATAACTCATCTAAGTCACGGTTTGTGGTGTAATTCCAAGTCTTTAAAAATAAGATATTAGGCAATTAAGATTAACTGGATTAAGTAATAATTGAAGTGTCACAATTTTACTTTTTTGGAAACACTTATGGTGAAATGCTGACATTACCAAAACCAAGAGAGTTTTACAATCAGCCCACTGGGAACCAGAATGCCATCCATAATGAACTGTAATATAAAATTACTGATATTTAGCATCCTCCAGCATGAGGCTATGATTATAGATTATTTACACTTGAACATCCATACTGCATAATGTTTTTAAAATCAGCTTATATAAAGCACCTGAATCATCCATTAAAATTGTCACTTTACTGTAACAGAAAATAAGGAAATTTTTTTTCTAGTTAAATGTGCCTAGAATGAAACAAAATTTGTGCCCACGCATCTAGAGGTCTAGTTGTTCTGCAATACATATTCAGACTCATGGTAGGTACAGAACAAGGTGCTGGATGGATGACTTTTGAATGAACAATCAAAAGAAAACCAATGCCCCAGACAGAAATAAACTGCATCTTGCTCATGTTCTTAAAGAGTCCTCTTGTGTCCTTACTAGGAAGTGAAAAGGAAAAACAGCCAGCCAGTATCACAGTTAACTGTTTGCCCTCATCAGGGATCCTTATCATAAATACAGAGGGAGAAAATCCCTTCATGTGTCAAATAGTAACATTATTCTATCCTTGAAGGGACATTATTCTGTACAGGAAGTTTAATTACAACTGGATAACAAGATTGCTTGAATATTGGTGCCCTAAACAGAATTCACACCCCAGAGGAATCAGGAAAGGGGCAGAAAGACAGACAGACAGACAGAAAGAAAAGGTCCTAGTGCCACATGTACTTTTTTTTGGCGCTCTGCAATATTCTGAGATCTTAATCTGCTTCTGTTTAAATCCCACCATTGACTCTGGAATTATCAGAATCTGTTACAAGTTATGCTAAAATCAGATTGTTTGGCTAACGTCTCTTCTTCTTACAGTGACAAAAATTAAAAGGAACGGTTTAGAGACATGTCACATGAACAGCTACTTGGTTGTACACAGGACAAGTTCTACTGGACATCATGTGTCTATTGCCAGGGGTGTCTGAAGTACACTGGATGAGCAGTACCCATGTCAGAAAAAAAAGAAAAAAAAAAGTTAAATCCCCCATGTTAAGAGGAATCTCATCAAGTGCAACTCTTGATACATCAGCTTCTTGCCCTCAGTGAGCAAATACATCTGATGCCCTGGGACAGGAAGGGAAAGGCCAAACCAGGAAACTTCATAAGGGGCAGTGTTACAGGTTGCAGTACAAATCAGAGCAGCCCAAAGGCACATTTTCTCTCGCTGCTCTCCAGTCCACCTGACAATGCAGCCTACACGTTTCCTTTGATTCCCAAGTTAGAACAAGACAGTAAAAGCAGCAAGGGAACCACAGAAGGGAAAAACATTGCTGTCACCTCATTTTAATGTTATCAGGTTTGTTTGGGGGGTGTTTTTTTTCCTTCTAGTGCTCAAGGGACAGTAATGGAATTATATCACAGTCAAAGCACTGGATAATTTCTCCTACAGGAATAGGGATAGAAAAAAAAAAAAAAAGAATATGAGAAGTTTGTGATCTGTTAAAATTGTTTTAATAGGATGCACTTTAAGGACTACAATGAACTTTAGGATTTCTTCTAAAGGTTTGGATTTTTTTCTCCCCCTACTGAAATAAAAGTTAAACACACCACTATTCCTAGTCCAGATTTTAAGCAATCCTCTGCTCTATTTGGTCAAGTTTTGAACAGTATTTTATTCTCCACCCATTCCTTACCCTGACCAATCCTATTTCCTAGTGCATCTACTCCAAAACTAGTAATTCCAGGAAAATTAACTGTGACAACTATGGATGAAATCATGTTTTGTTTATATTTCAGGTACTAAACAGCTGCTACTAGATATTGCTACCAGATGTTCTAGAATTATATGCAACATTATGCTCAATTTTAACTTTTACGAAATTACAAGCTAATACAAGATGACACTGCTGTAGTCAAATGATTTATTAAAGGAAAAACCATTAAGTTCTTTTAAGCTTCACACCCTACTACCCCAAATAACTTGTCATTATATACATCAGTGAACAGATGCAAATGTCTGTACCATTTTGAGATTTCAGTACAGTCCCATATACCAATTATATATCCAGATGCCTTTTGCTTTAACAGCCTCATGCACATCTGTCCATCTTAACCTGAATGCATGATGACTGTTCATTTCATGGTTAAACTACCTGCAAGATGACACAAGCCGGGGTTTCGCACAGTTCACGTAAGGATCATCTTCTTCTGCCACGCAAATGAGCTTGTACACAGCTAAGGTGACATTTTACACATTGAAAACACTCAAAATCTAAACACTGGGATTATTGAGTAACAGAACCTAGACAAGTTTGCCGTGTTACATTCAATTTCACTTAGAAGCCTCACTCTCCAAGTATTTTTAAAAGCTGAAACATTTGTTGTGGGATTTTGTGAGGTGCGTGTGTTTAAATGCAGTCTTATACCCTGCTAATAATGAGAGTAGAGGCTTTATTTTGCACTTGCTCCTCAATTAAAGTCAGAGTAGCATGCAATAGCCAATGTCTCTAACAGCCTTTCCCATCCACAATCACAATAAAGGTAAGTAACATCAAACAAGAGTGACAGCCAGTAATTATAGAACTGAAAACTGTTGTGGATACGTATGTACTAATGAAGCCAGGCACAAATATAGTATATCTAAATAGCTCCTTTCAATCTCCTAGCAGAAAAATACACACATTAACTGGTCCACAGAATACCTGAAAAGTTTGTATAAATCTGTGTCTAGGCAAGCAAATAAAATATTCCACCTATTTCTACCCTCACACGTAGCAGCAGCAGGTCCTCTCCAAGTAAAGGAAATTACTGCAAGTTGAAGCTTGTAACAGAGCCCATTAGAGTCAAAGGCGCTGTGAAAAGGTCCTTGAACTGTGTTCTAAATCAGGAGCTAGTTCACTTAAGTTAGTGAAATTCCCCTGGGATGACACAGGGAAAAAGAAATACAAGTGCAGAGTGGCTCCAGCTTCATTTCAGTAGCTCAACAGATTACACTGGAGACAAGAATATATATGTATTACTTCATTAAGTTATCCTACTGTAAGTACATCGTTTAGAGGAAAAAAAAAAACCAAACTAGCCAATAGCAGAAAGGAAAAGGAGAAATAACAGAAATAACTTTAGATATCAAACCCTCAGTTAATGTATACTAGGTCTAGCTCCACTGAGGTCGCATAGCCACACAATTTACAGAGCTGAGCATCTGGCTCTAAATATTTAACTGTTCAAAATTCTAGTGTGCATCCTTGCGTAGCAAAGCTTCTCTGACTAATCACACTAGAGGTAACCACATCTTAAGTGTGTGGTTCTAAATTGAGTAATATTACCATTAATAACAGTGCCTAATTAAGACATCTATAATGTTTTTAATGAGAAAAATTGAAAGTCCTTCTGGAATTTTTCCAGTCAAATTAATTCTGAGGACTTCAGACATTATTACAAGTAATGTTACAGGAATGAAAATTAGGTCTAAATTAGGACATGTCACTGTATTTAAAAGCAGGAGAAAAAAGGCAACACATTCCATTTCTTCCTTCAAACACAATTCTCTGCTCTAACATCACACCACAGGGGAAAATAAACCCACCATTTTGTAGTCTGCTCTAAAGTTGCTGTGCATAGAGTTATACCTGATGCATCTCCAAGGTCCGCACAGACTTTGACACTTTGTTTTCAGGCTCTTTTTTAGTATCACATCAGTTTTCTCTTGTGAACAATTATTTCAGGAATCCTAAAATTACAAATCCTGTGGCTTATACAGGCCCTAATCATTTTGTCTCTAATTCACATCAGTTATGCTTGTCCAAATAAGAAATCCCTCTGTGAGGCTGCATGTTTAGTCAGGGAACACTTGTGGTTAAATGATCAGATCCAGCCTGCTGAAACTGTGCAAGGAAAGAATCCACACGGTCCTGAACAATGCTCTTTAGGATTGAGACATTTGAAAGGTTATCAAACCTGGCAAGTCTTTATTTGTACTTCTAGTAGACCAGTCCTTCAAACTACTCCGTGCACATTGCTGGTCCACGGTTGCTGTTTCTTTGCCACTGCTTACACTGTAAAAATTTAACAAGCATAAACCCCCAAGTCTACTATGCAGCTAAACCAGGTTACTTGGAAGATATAAAGATGCCCAAATCTTGCTCTTCAAATAGCTTATTTAAGCACTTGCTTTCATACTAGTAATGAAAGCTTGAGGGTGTTTCAAAACATAAGAGCAAGAGAGGCGGAACTGTGTTCTGATTGGCCTTTATATTAATATCTCCAATTCAAATTAGATGAAATAGAAGAATTGAAGCCCAAACTGAGCCTTATTTTTCTTTTCAGAAGCTTCAATCTTAGGGCATGAACATAAATTAAGACAATTATGAGTTACAAACCAAGTGTTAACATTTGTTTCTTTTGTTTTGTTTTCTCCCAAAGAAATACATCGGAGCATGACAAAGCCCCCAGATCTTACCTTTGCTTTTGCCTGACCTACACTGTGTGCCACAGTTCAGGGTCAGGACAGCCTGCTAGACCTGTAACAGATGCTCTCTCAAAGAGGAAGAGAAATGGAATGAGGGAGAGACTTACTGATTAGAAAAGGAAACTAGAACAGCTTTACTGAGAATAACAACTAAAAGGGAATATATACAAAACCAGTATTGACCCCAGCCACCCCTGGAAGCAATTGCATCAGTCACCACTGATGCTGTGGAGCAGGCTCCAGGAAATTCCCAGACTGGGCCCAGTGGCAGACAAGAACTGTGTGCAGGAGCTGGATTCTGGTAGTGGATTCAGGAACACACAGATCAGGATCAAAGGCAGAACGGAGAGTCCTCCTCAGATGTCAGCCATTGAAGAAGCAAGGAAGCCAGAAGCATACCAAGAGCTTGACCCTTGTGATCCCTCAGATTTATACTTGGTGACATATATGGGATGGAATCCCTTGTTGGTCAGTTTGGGGTCACCTGTCCTGTCTGCTCTCCCCTGTGGGTGCACCCTATCTTTCTGCACTCCCCAACATGGTACAGAAGATCCAGCAGCAGCCTTGGTCTGCACACCAACCCTCAGTACTAGCATGGGGTGTTACCACTGCTGGAAGCAGACACTGCCTGTGAAAACAGGCTGCTAACTTCAGAAAGTGCAGTTAGAAGAACTGAGCTGAAAAGTCAAATCACTGAACAGAACTAGTTCTGTTCTCACTCAAACCAGGACAGTGTGTATGATCTTTTTTATATATATATTCACAGATATCTTCACCTGTGTGTATATAAAGGTATGCACAGTGTGTACATGCATACACACAGCATTCTCTCGATTGCATTACCTAATACCTTCATATTTCATCCCCTTTTTCTACCCAAGTGCTTCTCTCTCCAGATTGTTCGGATTCAAAAAAAACAAACCAAATTTGAATTCTGCCATTTTTTGTGCCTTAGTAAATAGAAACACAACAATGTGTGTTTCAGGCAGGTCAGCTAATTAGGTGGCTTGTCCTTGAGAGAGAGATTGCCCAAAAGACTTTAATGCATTGTACTAACACTGAGGATATTGTGAGTGCTTAGATAATATTTTGAATGGGCTTACAGCTTACAATGATTAGAGTTAGGAGAATAGCAAGGACATTCAGACAGATTCACATTCCTCAAAAGCTCAGAGAGATTTACCCTCTTCCAAATCATAGTTTACAAAAAAAAAAAAAAAAAAATTAGCTTAGTTGAATTCTATGGACCCCTCAGAGAAACAAATCTGATTTTTACCTTCTGTTAATACCATAAATATTAATATGCTTAACTGGTGCTGATATTTGACAGATCTACATCCTGGATTCTCAGAAATGACATCACAGTCACTGCTCTTGAGTATAATGACAGAATTATGAAGTTCAAAAGCCACACTTTTTTCTACGGTTTTGCAATTCAAATGCTGCATGCCACCAAAAATACAGGAGTCTAAGAAAAAAGTGCTAGTATGGAACTAGTATATGCATATGGCTGTCATAAATGCAAATTCATATTTCAATTGTATCACTTGTAGTGGCTAAGATTACTTTGCTTCTTACCAACTGTTTCTTATACAGGAGTCTGCTGAAACATTATTTAAATAGCTAATTCTTAGCTATTAGGTTTAACTTCTAGTTTGAATAGTGCTATAAAGAAACAAAAGAAGTCCATTCGCAGCAATCTGCTGCAAATTATTTTATGTGAGACTTCTAATATCTCACTAAGGACACTAAATATTGTGCTATAATATTTTGTGGCTGCACAGGATACTACACGCAGAAAGGAGACCACCAACTTGGTTGTGTGGGGAAGCGGGGGCAGGTAACACTTCTCACTGTTTCCTTCCTCGAAACAGCTCAGTCTAAGGCTGCAAACAATGGCAAAGAGCAACTTACATGGTAGTTTGAGTCATCCGAGCAGAATTTAGTGTCTGCATCTACAGTTTGCCAAAAGAGTTGTCGACTGAGCTCAAAAGTAGATAGGTGAACACATTATTCCAATAAAGGAGAGAGCTGTAGTAATTTGTTCGTTCATGCAGAAAGAGAGGAGCATTCCTGGTAGATCCCCTTCACTCTTTCCTTTGATCACAGCTAACTGCAGACAGCACACAGAGAGAATAGGAACCTCATTCTTTCAACAAGTTTAAAGCACGACAGAAACATGGATCCAGATACTGTCACATGTGCTACCGAGTTGTTTGACATTGCATCTTTAAGAATACCTATGGTTTCATTTCATAATTCCCCAAATGCCTTTGCACATTAACGTCCATCAGGGTGACAAAGGAGGATGAGCTTGAAGTGAAGTACAGCCTTGACAAGTTCTGCGAGTCTGGTGTGATGGGGTTTACCCAGCAATGGTGAAGAGCAGCTGAGAGGACTCCACTGCATCTCCCAGGACTCACACGGATCCTCATATATTTTTATTTTTTATTCAGTGTCTGATTATCATGATTTAGCAGGTAGAGGGGCTGAAGTACAGTAAATATAGGAGGAATAAGAGCACATACAACACGGGAAATCTTTTATGCTTTTATTCTCTGATATGCAAGCACATAACTTGCTTTAAATGATCACTCACAAGATTAAATTTAAATTGCCAGGCAACAAAAATTTTTAAAAGTGGAAAAAAATTCAAAGGGGAAAAAAGAAAATATTCTGAAAAACCCATTGATGCCAATCTTATTTTACATTTAGTAAAGCATTGATATCAACAATGTATTTTGGATTATTGAACAAGAACAAAATGACAACAGTCAAGCTTCCCCTTCGGGTGAAGTCATTCCATTAACCACAACTCCCCAAGCGCACTCAAAATCCATCTTCATTGTCACAAGAAGACTGCGACCTGTCTTTAAGACAAGGATTAAACTCTGGCAGTTAAATGCACTGCAGAAATAGAGGGATGGATTTTTCATTAAGATACAAACTAGTTACTGTAATTAAAGTTTTAGTTCTAATGAATAGAGAACAAATCTCTCTGCAAAATCTGCCCCCAACAAGGCGTGCTGCTCTGTCTTCTCAGCACCAGGGACAACAAGTACTGAGGGGTGCTTAAAGTTCCCAAGGTGTGACTGCATCCTACTTGTTAAAGACTTCCTATAGGACTTAGCACAAGCTATTTTCTTGCTTTATACTTTAGTTTTCCTTGCTCTTAATGAATGTCATCATCTACCGTCTTACAGAAATCAGGAAAGTAAAAACTAGAGATATAATAACATACAGAAAGTGAGGTCCCTTTATGATGCAATGGTACTCATAGCCCCCAGTGAGGTAACTGCCTTGAAAGATACACCCATGAGGTGTTCTTAACTATAACAAATAGCTGTAAAAGGCAGTTGAGAAGAGGTACTCTGAATACAGGTGATCAGTCTTTCCCCTGTATTTGCATTGCTCTGCAACTAAGAACTTAGCTTCATGCAATTCCCATGCAGCTCTGCATTCACAAGAGGCAAGAGCTTCAACTCCAGTCAAATCACAAGACAAGTGTCCAGCATCTCTCAAAACTCAGCTCACCTGCCTCAGAATAATGTTTTTAAGTTATAGCCTCAAAAGGACACAAAAGCTCATCATTTAATTTCTCACTCTAAATGCTAGCATCTTTTGACTAAGCACTCGTAGTTCTCATTTATCAGTTTCTGCCACTCTGAAGCCAACATATCAAAATCCCTTACCAACTGGCCTCCAGCAGTCCATAAAAAAATATTACAGTAAATCCTGCAGCTGGACACATACTGCTGCTACCTTGCTGGATGCACTAGACAGCATAAAGTAGTAAATGCCTAGTGTAAGACAGATTATTATCTTAGCTGAGATCATTTAGAGAATTTTACTTTTGGTTTCACTTGGTTCATAAAGCAATTGTAAAGTTTTCAACTTCTCCACAAAGCAGAGTTATTGTTCCCTGTCAGAAGGTTCAGCTCTAGAGCAATTGGTCTGGGACAATTACTCAAACTCCAGAAACCTCAGAAACTTGACTTCAAGACAGTCTGTCAGACAGTAACTGACCCTTCTCAAAGAAAACAGAGCTGCTTCTTTATGTTAGCATACTTGTTTAATAGTATAAATTCTCACTATGAGATTTCAAAGCCCTTTTCAGGTAGGGAAGAGGAGGCAAGAGGCATGCTTATTATATTTTGGGAATCTCTGGATAGCAGAAGCTCATCTTTCTAGTCATTTTTACAGCCACAGGACACAGTAGTGGTCCCCCAGACTGATGCTGCAACTCTGAGATCTTGATGCCATGCAATTCACGCACAGACGTAGTAAGACTCCCAGCTTCCAGTATACTTCACGTATTACAAGCATAACGCAGCACTGAACACGTCAGGGACTACTCTTGGAGGCAAAGAAAAGGTTAATGCTTTCTGAAGTGCAGCTACCCACAAGACCTTTCTGACATTTCAGTAGTCAGGAGGAACTATTATTAGCTGTGTCTAATAATATTGCAGGTTCCCACCCATGGAATCTGTGTGCAGTCCTCCATTGAATTGGCAGCCTTTGGCAGTATCACTGCCACACGATTTGAACCAGGCAAGTCTCAAAAACACTGCCATAGCACTGTGTAGCCAGCTTGAAAATATCTTCACCGCTCTAGGGAGATGAGTGATCCCTTTGGAATTGGTTTCTGGAACTGTAAACTAATGAATCACTAACAGCTTTAAAGTAGACAAAATGTATTGCAACACAGCATGTAGTGCCGCAGAACTGAAGGAAATCTGTTTACAGTGCTTCAACAGACACTTGAAATCAAGATGCTCAAGAAGGATGAGGCTGTTAAAGAAGCAGAACTCCAAGTGCTGCAAGTGCAGTTATCCCTACCAGGGTGTCAGCAGCCGTTCCCTGGTGCCAGGGGTGGGCTCTGACCCCCAGGCAGACTGGCCAAGCACAGCAAGATAAGTCACAGCTCCAGAGAGGGTGTCAGCGTGGAAACCGGGCAAAGGACAGAGCAAGAAACAACCCTCTTCTCCTGAGCCTGTTGGTGCATGTGCTTCAGTGTTAAGTACAGAGATCAGGAATTACTGCTGTCATTCAGACACATTCACTGCCTACATGCCCCCAGCCACAGCTGCCTGGAAACCTTGTCAGTAAGATGCAAGCTATATTTGGTAAAGGGACAAGGTTGACACCAAACTGTATTCAAGCCAAAGGTCGGTCTTATGCATCTGGCTGGTGGGGAAAGGCACTGCTTTACAGTTCAGATTCTTAACGAAGCAGCACAGTGGAGAGGCTAAAAATACACTGTTAAAAAAAAAAAAAATTCAAAATCCACAAAGTTTGCTCAGTAAGGAGGCCAAAGCCTAAAACCCTCCTCAACCTAAGGACACTCAAACCCACACCTACTGCTTAAGAAAGCTCCCTGCCCTACTTTTGTCCAGTCCAAGCAAGGCTGTTACACAAATAAGGTGTCTTGGGCTAGAAGGAGACTAAGCAAAAATGAATGTAAATTTGAAGGGAACAGTTAAAAGCTTGTCTGGGAAAGATGGCAAATTTGATGTACTAGTGCTGCTTATCCAGGGACTAATTACATACTTTACAGCAAAAAAGTTACTAAATTAGGCAGAATACCAAGGAGTCCCTTTCAAGGATGCTCCCTACCTATTAAAACTGCAGTCACACTTTCTAGTCTCCCTCCCTTCCCCTTCAGCAGCCCTGCTCCAGCAAGGACCCTTGTCAATAGCACCAAACAAAACCAGAGAGAGTTGTTTACAGGTGCTGATGTCACCAGCTGATCAGAGAGTTCACCAATTCACAACAAATGTATGGAAAAAGGGCAAATTAAGAGACATGCTGATACCTTATTTAAGCAGACTGCTCAAGATTTGCTATTAACAAAATTCATGCAACCACAGCCACAGAAGGTTCACACACTGAACCAGGGAATAAGAAAGAAAGGGTAGGGAGGGAATAAGAAAGAACAAAAAATTAAAACCATGACACAAAACAAACAAACAAAAAGACAACACACACAAAAAACATTTATCCCTTCTGCACTGGATTTGACCAGCATATGACAGGCAGTAGGGTAGAACAAATCCAGCAAGGAGGGGCTATTGTTTACAGTTAAGCAGCTTCAGAACCAAAACCCATCCAAATTCCAGTGCATCAGCTGCCAAGTAGTTTTAGAAATACCAAAAATAGTTGTAGCAATGCCAGATCAAAGCCCTACCCCAGGTGCTGCATAGCCTTCCCTCCCTTCCCCAAAGCAGCTTAAAAGTTCACTCTGATCATTTTGTTCAGAACCTCCCCACACGCCCAGAGCTTGGCATAAAACTCCACACACCTTGTGCATCTCTCTATCTTGTAGGCTGGGAGATGTACTGCCTGTACTTCCTCTGCTTTTAAAGCAAAGGAATGTGCTCACAAATCAACAACAATTTTATGAGGAAAAGGAGGGTGGATCTTCAGTTCCCATCATATTTGGGCCCATATTCAGGAGCGAACGTATTGCTCGGGAGCAGCCCTGACAGGAGGAGCAGCAGCGTACCAGGCCTGGCATGCCCCTGACTCAGCCACACTGCTATTTAAAAACCCCAGGCCTTCTGGGAGGGGACTTAACTCTGGGCAAGAGAGAGCCCTGCAGCAGGTCCACACCACATTACTTGCTTTTTAAAAGTTGCTCACAGCAGGAAGCTGCATCCAGTCTATCTAAGGTTGTAGCTAGCTGAGGATTTTGGCAGACACTTTCCACAGGTCCTGGAGCCTTACTTCTGTATTGGTACTGCTGATTTAAAATGACAGTTGCAGTGATACTTTACACTTGAAATGCAGACTCCTGCCCATCAGACAAGTGAACCAAGACCAGCATGCCAATTATACAGGCATAGCTTATCAAACAGCAAAGATTTTGGGATGCAGAAGACTTGAACTACAGGACAATGCCTGCACTGGAGAAGTCAAACTTGACTCATACTTCTGAACCAGTGTCAGGCCAACCCACACACAGTCCTGGGAACAGCAGATCTAAACCAGTTGATTCCAGGGCTAGAAGCTTCTGCGC
Source organism: Megaceryle torquata (assembly GCA_024611175.1). Taxonomy (NCBI): domain Eukaryota; kingdom Metazoa; phylum Chordata; class Aves; order Coraciiformes; family Cerylidae; genus Megaceryle; species Megaceryle torquata. Next base: position 159,349 of record JANIJG010020541.1, read on the forward strand.
TACCCAGGCTCCCAAGGCAGAAATATGGATGCTAGTTTGCCTGCATTCATTACATACATACAAGGAAAAACTGCAAAGTAACTGCTTTTCTAGTTTTGTTTTCTTTACAATCTTTTTAAAGGTCAAACGTATTTGCACTCTGAGTTCTCTTTATCAGTGCTTAAACTCAAGCACTGCCAGATAGATCATGAGACGGGCAAACACCCCAGAAAATAGTGTCAGAAGTAGATCCATTGTACAAGTACTGTATACTCAGCTATTAGGGGGGGAGTTCTTTCCGTTTTCAACTCAGAAGAACCTGCAGAAAATTAACAGCTAGATTGCAAACATGCCTGAAGTCAGATTCTCTTCCCTTTAATCTTTGCTCCACAGATGGTCTCTAAGAGATGTCAGAAAATAAGAGAAAGGGGAGAAGTCTGAGGTTATACATTAGCAAAAGTGGTAAGGGGCAGGGGGGAAATTGCATAGTACCTGACAAAACTTCAGAGTATTTCTCTCAGAACAGTTGCCCCATCCATCGTACTTATTTCAGCACTATATTGGCCAGCTCTTTCTGGTTGCTGGCTTCCTTCATATTTACTGCTATAAAACCCTAACAGATTTGTCCTTCCCTGCCCAAATCTCTGGCATTTCTCTACCTTTCCATTTTCTCTGGGACATACTTCCACGAGTATACAGTTAAGTAGCATGCTTGTGTTTCACAGGCATCATGTAGGAAACAGCATGGTATACAAGAAATCATTTCAGACAGCTAAAAAAAGCTACATGTAAACAGTTTCAAAAGAAACTGCAATGTGCTTTCTTGCAACGAAGGCTGGTTTGGCCTCACATCTTACGCCAAGTTTGTCTTCTGTTCTCTCCTTTCCCATTCCCTCCCCAGCCAACTAGGCGATTAGAGGAAGATATCTCCTCAGTCATTTCATCTGTGTGGGAACAAGCTTCCCAAAACATCAGTAGACTGGATTTAATGATCGTGAACACAACAATGGCAAAGCAACAGACAGAGATAAATATTGGCCATTAAGACATATGCCAAATGATAATAAGAAGTCCCACCTAAACGTAACATGGAGGAGAGGAGAGTTCTGTGGCTGGGCAGCTAATGAATGCTGCAGATACAGAGTTTACAAAGGATTAAATTCCTGCCTCTTGTAAACTAGCATGCTGACAGACACACAAATGTGTATAAAACAAAGTCCTGCTGTTTCCTGATGCCAGCAACTTCAGACCCAGATATGAATGAGGGCTCTGGATACAGGTGTCAGCCTAAGCTATGAGGCAAGACTGTAAGTGTGGAAATTGAGCAGAATCAGACTGGATACTGCACTCCATCCCTTTATACACCTGTTAACTATACCACAGATACAAAAGTCTGCTTACCAAAGCCTAACAGTTGCAGAAAGTTATTTTTTCTCCTTCCCTTTTTTGCCCTTGGTTTTGTTTGCCCTTACATTTATACGTGCTAAGGTTTGATCTTTCTTGTATTCCTCAGACAAGAAAAGGGACAAGAAATTAATTTAGTAGCTATGCTGGCATGATTATTACTGAATAACTATCCCAGCACTCCTGTCTCTTAGGGATCACCAACACAAAACCATAAATGGGGCAACTAAAATAAGTTTTCTTTTCCACGTGTGCAGATAGAACTAGGCTGCCTTAGGGGACCGAGGGAGAAAGGAGCAGGGTACAGTGAACATACCAAGAATGCACAAGAGTTGGGTCAGATTCACAAGTACTAACAGTACAATACTTACTGTTGCCTACCACATTAGCTAAAGGCTACAAATGAACACTGCACTAACTCTAGGCAATATGTAGGTTACCCAGTGAAAATAACCAGGACCTAGATAAAATGCCCAAGGAAAGCAACTCCTTCAGTGTGTCTGGTTTTCCTCGTGCTTCAGGAAAACCCCCATCATCTTCTCAACTATCACCAAAAGAAAAGCATCTATAAGCACACCAAGAACAGGGATAGACTTTCTAAAAGGCCTTGCTGAAGTCCATCTAAGAGAAGTTAAACCACTGTAGGAAAAAGTACTAATTTCACCTAACACTAGAAATTCTGGAAGAAAGGTCGGATAGGAAAAAACCAAACCAAACCAGACAAAAAAACAAACCCAACCCTAAAAGCACTTAGACTATTTGAATTTTTTAGAGCAGATGAAGTAGAACAGAGGAAAAGTAATTTGAACAAGGAAATTACAGGAATGCTGATGCCTCCAGTCAGCCTGGAGGTAAGGCAGGGAGAACCACTCGTGCTGTACACGATTGCTTTTGCTTCCTTCATATTCCAGCTAGACTCCACAAACACAGAGCATACAGAAATCAGAAGTCAAGAATAAGTTGGAAAAATTATTTTGTTCAGGTTCAAGATGAGTTATGACAGACAACCTAGTCAGTTTCTACTTTAGTCAAACTCCTTTAGCCACTCATAATCAATGTTTAGCTCTCATGCACAGCAAGAAATGGCTTCTGTGTTTGTGTGCCTTTGATTCATGAAGGAATAGAAGCTCTGAAAATTGTATTTGTGGGAAGCAAGCGTAAGAAGATTGAAGCCTCATTTCAGAGGGACATAACCACACAAGAAGAGGCAACTGTTCCCGAGTCAGAGATCAGCTTTCAATAGTCCACACGAGGCTATTGATTCTCATGTTTTGGGCTTGTAACAAATGGTCCATCCACATATCAGTGTCAACCCAGGATTTCAAACATTTAGGTGCCTCTCACTAACAGTGAGCTTTAGGACAGCAACATCATACTTCCAGAAGCTACACATAGGAGTGAAACAGCCATGACCTGGCAGTTCACTTCCCACCAGACAGGTCCAAATTTTTGGTTGCTCTGCCTCCTCCAATCTGAGAAAAGGAAGGGACCTCTGTATCTGTGAAAGGAAGGTGGGGGAAATATTCTGCCAGAGACTACATTTCACACATTACAGTGGAAATATCGGGCACCTCTTCCCTGCTCAAACACTGGAAGTATAGTTGGATGTGTACTATCTGTCCACATCTTCTACCCTATACTGTTTTGGTCTCAAATGCTGGGAGTATATATAGCACTGCCAGTCTTCTCCTCCTCTGCTCCACTGATCGTCTTGCCAGCAGCCATCACAAACACCAGTTATAAGCAAGTACACTCAAGTTTTCTTATGCCCAAGAACGCTGTACAGTTATGATTAGCTAAACATTTTCTCTTCTTAGTTTCTTCTATATGCAAAATACTAGCTGTATAGAAATATGCTGTTCTTTGGCAAATCATAACTAATTATATTCTTGAAAGTTGAGGGGCATAATTAAAATAGTGCTGCATATACCAGCTTCTGATTGGCCTAAAGACTAAATTTATTCTGGGCTCCCTCCAATCAGAATTAATCTTTCTATAGTACAATGAACTGTCACTACTGAATCAACACTAGCAGCAAGAGTGACAGCAGCCTACATCATTACTCAACTAAGATAATAGAACTAAAGTCATTGAAACAGGCAGATGTTGGAGGCTGTCTCCCATTTCAGAATAATGTTCCTGTCGTAACTCAGCATTTATTTTAGGGAAGCAAGGATAAATTCATTACCATTTGCAGGGTGCTCAGCTATAATAGTAATAGAAGCCATGTAAGCCTCCCAGTACATACACAGTAGAAATGCACATGGCATTGATACTAACCATCCTTCACCTAGGTAACACAAAACAGAACAACGCAATTTATCCATGTCTGCTGGAGACCTGCTCCCATGTTAGTGTGAGCAAGTGCTTGGCTATTGCAAACTCAAAAAATTAAAGCTGAGAGATGTGCAAGGCCAAAAGTCATTTTTGCAAGATACAGAAGTTTCATGGTTTATTCCCAGCATCCTGTCCTTTTTCTTTTCCTGGTAAGATGTTGCTTCCAAAATGATCATCTAAAGAGATGCTCTTATCAGATTGCACTAACAAATATCCTCACTACAACGAATGCCACAGTTCTGCATTGATAACTAAACTGCGTAGCACCAACAATTAGTGAAAACTACTGATGACATTCAAAACCAGAGACTGTATTCACCTTTATAATTTTTAATTGAGATATTTTATTTAAAAACATTAGAAGGAAATAATACCAAAAATTGGAGCAAATGTCAGAGCATTATCTATTTCTGAACAGTAGTGAAAAGTGGGTGCAAAAAGTTGTGCTTCCCGTTACTGCTAGGCTTTAGTGACCATTCTTACCACTGAATAACATCTCCTGCAGTAATACTGGCACATATTAAGGAAAGGTTATCAAATATAAGCCTAACTTTACAGATACACAGCTCCAACCCAAACACTAAATTGATAAGATTATCAATATTCAGAAATCAAGATTTAGAGAGTTCAGAGTCCAGTTGTTTTGATAAGATCATGAATTACAAAAACAAGAAACATTGTGGAAAAGAACAAACCCACTTACCCTGACACACAATACAATCTTCATGTAACAATCAAAAGCAATTTTTTTGTATTGTTCTAGGTTAACTTAATTTTCATTTATCTTTACCCACAGGTTTTTCATTTTACATTTCACCTGAATAAGGATGGTAGATAATATCCATGACTACCTGGCACTAGCAAGACCAGTTATCTTGGCAGAAGGTCAAACTGAGCACCTTTAATTTGGCCAGTTATCTAACTGTATTGAACAGCTCAAACCTGCAGCTGAGATATCCATTCCCACTGCGTAGCACAGTTGGAGTTGCTCAGCTTCCTCTGACACGCTCTGAAACAATGGGTTTAACAGGGAAGGAAATGCCCATCTGATTCTAATGGCTAATTCCATCTCCTTTCACTCAGAGGGCAAAGGACCAGATGCTCTGGATTTCCTGCTTGGTCAGCTACAGACCAGCGCTATGTTCAGCCCTCACATTTTGATATAGCTGTTTGTTGTCTGATAAAACATGGTTGCTCAGGGAAAACAGAGGTTGTCTCTAGAGAAATGTATAAATACACCTTATTTGGCAGTAGGGGAGCTCAAAGCCAACAAGTTTGTTGATGGGAAAATGAAAGGTCTGGGGAACTCTGTTCCCAGGGTTTTCTCTGTTCCCAAGCAGTTATACCAACAGTTGGCTCCAAGTTAAGATGGAATAGACACGCTGCAAAAAACACCATCTTGCATCAAAAAAACTGTAATAGGCTGTGGAAGGGGCAACTTAACATGATTTGCCCCCCCCCAGTCCTTTTATGCTGTCTATACAAGCTATGGATCATTCTCCTAATTCATGCACAGTGGGATAGCTCCCCAGTGGATCCAGATGAATTTACAACAGCTTAAAATTTCTGCCTTTCTACAGCAACTCCATGGACAGCTGCCAGCTTGCATTTTATTCTTATGGGTTCAAAATCCCCTATGTTTGATTCCAAGACTCTTCTTTAAAGACAGTTTATGCAGAAACCTTTCTTGCAATTACATGTTATGCCAAGACAATGAAAAGAAATAGACTAAGTGTCTATAAAGTAGAAGAGCCAATTATCAGCATGATAAGTATGTTGTAACATGCTTTTTGCTCCATAACTTTTCAAACAAATCTCAAAGTGCTAACAGTTTAATGGATTGATTTGAAGGAATATGAGAAGGTATTCATCCTTTTTCTACCCCTGCCACAGATTTGCTACTGTCCATATGACAGACAGCCATAAACATACAGAATCAGTACTGCCCCAGTTGTGTTTCCAGCCAAGCTCACCAACTTCACCCTGAAACAGATGAAAAGCACTCACACTTCTCACAGCTTGGGAAGGAAAAAGGGATAACTTTCAACAATAGTCTTCAGCACAAAAGTAGCAATAGCTGAGAGCAGTTTACAGGTATAGACATTTGCAAGTGAGAATCTCTTATCATAAACTCAAGTAGTATGTATACATATTTCTTTGCATACAGTCCTATTAACAGTGTTGTGACACCCAACAGCCTAGAACCCATGCTTTTCATCATTTTGAGTCCTTGATACACACGAGTCCATTTGCCATGATTACTCATTTGTCAAAAACTCCAAACTTTCAGAAACATACTTTCTGTCTATACTCTTATAAGCACAGCCTTCATACATATGAGAATTATTTGCTCTTTGCTACATACCATACCAAGTACTTGGAAATTAAGTATTAGTTTTTTAGAAATACATTGCCATTACCATAAGGAATTAAGCATTAGTTGTTCACAGCAAGAGAACAAACAAGTTTAGACTGAAATAGATTGCTATTATTAGGGTATTGGTGTTTTGTTGCTTTGCTTTTGTTTATTTGGGGTTTGCCTTTTTTTTTTTTTTTAATGAGAGTTTGGGTAGTAAAACCTTTCTCAAATGGACACTGATGAACCTTAAGCAAAAAACCAAACTTTTCATCTTTGACAGCTGCATGAGTGCCTAATTTTGACACACTTCAAAAGCTTGAAGGTCCCTAAAAACAAAGGCCATAAAGATACCAAATTAGACATCTATATGTGGATATTCATAGATATCAGGAGTTATTTAAATACCTTAATTGGCTTTTCCAAGTGGTTAGAGATACTGATAACTGCAGTGTGCTGAAAAGATTCACCCCACTCTTCATAGCTCATATTTGATTTAGAGTGTTCTTAGAACTGTTTTAACCAGCTCCATCAAAGCAAATTTTCAATTCCTCCTTTTTTTCTTTAGCCAAGAGAATTAATGGTGCAAAACAGTAGGATATTGGACAAGTCAGTAGTGGAATGAGTTTCCTTCATACAAAACAGTAAGGCTTTCAAAGAATCATATTCTTCTACTTGACAGAGAATACAGCCCACATCACAACAACAACAAAAAAAAGCAGTGGGCAATTTTCCAAGACCATTGAATAATGAAGCATTGGTTAATAAACTAAGTGTTATTTTTCACTCCTTTCTGGCATTTAATATCCTACCGATTCATATACACTAACACTGTGCTAGCTGCTGGACACATGAAGTGACAGAAAAACACAAGCTCCCATCTGGGCTGGTCCTATCCATCTGGTGATTAGGGCAGGGCACAGTGCTACCATATGGCCATGATCAAGAACCCACTAATATCATCTAGAGTTAAATGGGAAGAGCTATAGCCCACTTAGTCTTCTAAGGATGATAAATCCCTCTAATTCTATCTCTCCTCCCCAGTGGACCTTGTAGATTTGTCTTTTTGCCTGCACAGATGAAGCTCTGCTGGTTAGAATACTAGTGATACACACACAAAAAAAGAAGTTAACTTGGTGCTTATACCTATCAAAGACAAGAAATTATTTCCATTAAACAATTAAAAAATAACAGTAACCTCACATCTCTGTCTCAAATCCCAGATGAAGCTCCCCTCCTCCCAAAAGGCTTATGCTGGTACAGGAACTCTGAAACCTGAGGCCAGAATCCTCACACATGGCACATTCATCTTCAGTTGCTAGGTTGGACCAGAGATGTGACTCCAGCAGCAATGCAGGAAGAGTCTAACAGGAACAGCTCTGTTATCTAGCTTGCCTGTACTGATTAATAGAATGGACAGAGCCTACTTCTCTAATAACAAACGGGAAGAAAATGAGAGTCAGAACTCCATGTCTTCTAGAACAGGCACCAGTGTTGCTATCTACATAGTTCAAATAGTTCCTTTTGCACTGGTCTATTGAGATACTTTCTAGAAATACTCTTTTCTTAACTGACAAGTCACTAAAAATCAAGTCGATAACCCCCAATGGATCACAGCACAAAGATATTACATGTGCTAGAATAACCTTTTTCAATTTTTGATCATTAGAAACAGAAACCAGGTCCCAAAGTATTGCCTGAGCTACATCTTAAATTGAAAGGCAAAGTCTCAAGTGGTGCACAACGAGTTTAACCATAGCGCCTTAGCTCTAGGAGCATTTTCATAACCAGTTTCCACTCCTCTGTTGTAACAAATCCCCCTTGCTTGGCAGTAAGGAGCCTGGTCAGGTCCTTTGTAAGGATATCTTAAAGGTTAGATCTGTTGCCTGAAGTCATACTAATTCACCAGGGGCCAACCTTCTCTCCTAGGCAATATCTGACAAATAGGGCAGCATGACTGCAGGAATGGCTCTGGGTTTGAGGAGATACCATTTTCTGAATGACATGTGCAAGAGGAAGATTTTTTGACTGCATAACTAAAAATTATGTCCTGAAACAGTCAGGAGTAAGTGTCAGCCACCTCACAAACTGTTCATCAGTATACATAATTCTACACCATATTAGCAAAAATGGAGTTTAAGATTATTTTAAGAATTTTTACAAGCACAAGAGATACAGGATTTACCCCCCCTCCCCCCAACTCTCAAATAACAACCAGTCTTAAACAAAATAAGACCTACAGCAAGACGATACAACAGGGAAAGGCTTGGTCAGAATTCGAGAATAATATTTAATGTTATATCAACAGACTACATGAGCGAGGCTTTTCTTTTTTTCCTGAAGCTGATAGATTTCTATTGCTTTTAAAACATGGGTGCTGACTTTCAAGCTGTGCATGGAGCCCTCTTCTGGAGAAATTTGAAAAAAAAAAAAAAAAGATTGAGAATGCAGCAGTGTGAGCTATGTGTTTGGGGACAGAGTTTTAGGACAAATTTTCTCTATTCACTATAATGACAAGCTTGTAAAATCTATATATTTTTCCAGTGGATGTAGTCACCACTCACTGGAACATGACAGTTGTTAGATCTATGAAAAAAAACATTGCCCCCCTGATAAGCTTTATTTACAAATTTTATGTTGATTCATCTGCCTGCACGAAACATACAAAACCAAGCTTGGGAACAACTTTTGTTTTAAAATAAATATTTTGTATACAGACCTTAGAAATCATCCTTTGGAAAAAACATACATCCAGATTCTGAAATCTATTGGGTGAGAGTGTTTTGTATTTACTGCTTATTGCATAGTGAACTGCACAAGCTACTACAGTACAGTTAGTTGTTATTGTCAGCTTCAGATCAATAAAGCTGTATATTGTAGATATGCTTGGAAGTTTTGAAGTTGATCCTGAATTAAAGGATTAATCCAAACATCTTCCTCAGCTACTCTAGCTAATGTTTTCCTCTTGGTAAAAACAGGACAAACAGTTTGTAGTAGTGTAGACTCAGTCTTTGCAAAAGAAAAAAAAAATCACATATTGCCCACCTGTTTACAACAGTTTTTACAACCATACTTAATAGGCTGCATTGGTAAGATGAAAAACTGATTCCTCATCCTCTTGATGCCTCAAAAGGCTAACTTTTTTTCAATATATTTAACAAAATGTAGCTGAATTAGATGCAGATCAAGAAAACATGAAGAGTCACTAATTTTTGAAGTAATCTTTTCCTAAGAGATAAGCCCTTTCAGTTCACGTTCTTAGGAACATAAGTATTCCTTCAAACTTTTTCTACACTGTAAACATTGCTATTATTACTTTGAAATGAAGTTATTCCTATGTTCTACTTTCACACAAAGTACTGCATTAGCAGATTGCTGTTGCTTAGAAAGCATTTTATCAAAATTGAGCTTTGCTGGTTCCAATAGCATTGTATTATATGAGGCATTATTGCTACTGCTGAGGGAGGAAAAAAAGAAAACTTATAAAAAAAATCCCAAAACGTGTTACAACCACTACACAGCCAGATGGCTGCATTTGTTTAATATGTTGTTCCTCACATTCTTCTGTTTACTTTTCCTGTCACATGAAAGTTGTGCATGTGGTGTGTCAAAGAGAAAAGCCAAATAGCATTTCAGTAATTCCCTTTTCTTTCCCTAGCATGCTATCATTTTCAGTTCAGACTTCAACCTGCCAATACTCAACTTTATACCTGAAGACAGCTAGAATAAGGAAGTGTACATAATTCTAATTCATTCTCCAATTCATTAACTCTTAGACATGATCTATAAAGTGGAGATATATTAAATCTCCAGGCATAGACACTGATAGATAAAGCTACATATAGTAGTAAAGAGGGTGGGGTGCAGTTTAAGCACTTAAATACAAAGCAATGCTAGAGCACCATAAGCTCAGCCCTGCAGTATACTAGAACTCATCTCAGTCCAGAAAGAGAATAAACTCTGAAGTATTACTGAAAGTTTATTGATAAAGTACACAGTTTTCAGAATCAGGTGTTCTGCACCTTGACAGATTTAAGTAGATACTTAAAAACCAGCCAGCTATGTGGTTTAATAGGCCTTAGAAGTCTCTTCTCCTCTATCACATACATACTACTTTTCCTACAAGGGACCACTTAAGAAAATCCAAATTCAAGCTGATTGGAGTAGTGTGCAAGAGAAGATGGACACAAAAAAGACTGAAAACACAGAAAAAGCCAAGCAAACTGCAGTCCAGTTGACAGGTTTCAAGACCAAGGTGAGGGAGCATTAGTTCAGTATATCCACAGGTTACCTTTACACTGTCTGTGCCCTCTTCCCCCAGCCCCTCTGCTCCTCAGAGTACGACTCACACTGGCAGCTTTGCCAGACCAGCTGCCTGTCTGGGCTGGATTTCAGCCCACTTTGAGAACTTCTCAGGAGCCCCTTGGGCACCCCCAGCCCACCAGAGAGCAATCCAGCCCTCCCCAGAAGGAGGGACTGTCTCAGAGGAGCTCCTACAGAATGCACAGAGCCTCAGACCTGTTAAGGAGGCCCTGCAAGAAACTCTGTATAAATCACCAGCACATGCTGCTCTGGCTCCTCAAACTCATCCTTCACCAGTGCATTCAGGCACCACACCTATGGCCCAAAGCAGCTGCTTTCATTTGTTCCACTCCCTGAAACATGGTTGTTATCCTGATCCCACCCAAATGCCTATGCGCTTGCTCACATCAGTCCCCAGTCACAGTCTCCCACTGTCCCATAACTCCAACCACCCACGTTCTTCCTTTTACTCCTTATCTGGACAAGCCAGGACCCAAACACCCTAAGCCTTGATCCACAGTATATATGCATTCAGTTCCCCCTACTGCTTCTTTCTTTCTTACTGTAGGTGTACCTCCTCTCAGCAATAAAGCTCTCCCAACAGTGATCCCTCACCATCCCCTTTTGCAAGGGCAGACTAAATGCCTGCTGGAGATGGCACTTGCACAAACGAGTGCACAGCCTCAGCGTCCCGAGCACTGGTCTGACGCTTTCAAACCTACCAACCCCCTAAGGGTTAACAAAACCACTCGTTCGCAAGTCAAAAAGGAATTAACTTTTATCTCGACTCAGTGCACAGGACACCAGCGTCACTGTCACCAAATGCAAGAGTTTACAGAGCTCCTAAACCAAAAGAAGGATAGATGCATTTGATCCGGACAACAACAAAGGATTTTCAAACCTCCCCGGAGCTTCCAAAAAGTGAGCCCGGTAAAAGCAGCAAGAGGAAAAGGGAGCGACCAGGAGGTGTTGAGCACTCTAAGCCCAGCGAGCCCCTGTGCTTTGACAGACAGCGGCAGCAGCAGGGCTTTAGCAGCTCCGTGTTTTTAAAGCTGGGTGTTTTTTCCTCTGCTTTCTGGCAGAGGGGGATCTATTACATTTAATAAGAGAAAGGCTACACGGCAAGTCAACTAACGGAGTATTACACATCTATCAAGAGAGTAAGGGGAAGGGAACCTTTTACAAGGTCTGATTTTATTTTTCCTCCGTTATCCCCCCTCCTCTTTTTTTTTTTTTTTTTAAGCAATAAATAACGTGAGCTGCCTATAACAGCCTATAAACCTACTACCCGGCAAAAGCCACAGAGGGAAGAGGCAAATCAAAGTTGCAGCATTTGATATGACAGAAAATATTGCTGCTGCAGCTGCAACCGAGACACTTGAAAGATTCCCCCCCACCACCCTTCCTGAAAGGCAACAAGAAAATGCTATGTATCTCACAGCAAATTTGTTGTAAATCAAGGAACTATGAGATTCTATATTCCTAGCAACTGCCTTATAGCAGAGATCTTGCATCTTTCAACAGTAATTGAAGCAACATATAATTACTCAGAAATCAGACCTGAATTATAAATACTTTCAAATCCAAATGCACATGAAAAAGATGAAAGAAAGCAAGTAAAAAACACACGTTTCTTACCTGGGACAGCAGAAAGGACAGAGTAAGTTGAGTTTTGTGCTGCATTTTGCCAGACTAGAAGGTACCAGAGGCTTTTTCATTCATGCACTCGGCTGCACTGAGCATATTTTCACTGTGAAACAGCCTTTGAGAAGAGACTCTGCCTTGAGAGCCAGCCAACTTCCCAAATAGATCAGCAGCATCATCACTAAAGCATTGGATAGAGTCTGATGACCAGAACCAATGGCTTTACAAGGATGATTTCTTCACAAAGCATCCCCATTTTGCATCACACATATTGGGCAAGCACCTCTCACAAACACAGCACCTTTAGAAAGCATTTTGCTTTGGTGTATTTGTGTGTTTAGTTTCAGTCTAACAAATCATGCCTTACAGATCTCAATAGTATTTTCCCTTTTAGAGAATGGAATTGCACTGAGAGAAATAAGAGCAACTCTGAGCACCGCTGCAAAGAGATTCTCTTTATTAAAATGTTAATAAGGTATGCTTTATTTTCAATAAATCAAAAAAATGACCACTGCAGTTTTAGCTACTTCCAAGCCTTGGAAGAACACGATGAAATTTTAGAGTGCAGCAGAAATACAGATTATATTTTGTGTTTTCCTCTCAATCTCACAAATCACAACAAAGACAGATCAATTCTAGCCTGGAGAAAAAATCCATCATAAGGCAATAGATTTTATTAACTGCTCAGGTAATGGCAGAACTGGCTTTTGGCTCAATGAACTTGAATCCAGGACAAAGTTTCAAAGATGCATGCCCTTCAATTACAAAAACTTTTCCTGTTCGGAAGAGGGGAACTGATGTTTGAAGAACCTGCTTTCTCTGGATTGGTTATGTCACAACCCAGCAAGTAACACCAGGCAGAGAGACCAAAGATACAAATTATTTCCCCCATCTGCATTTCCAGCTCCACCTCTCTTGCTATTTCCCATTATCACAACATTCCAGTCCTTTTTTTGACTTGTCTTCTTGCAGTCACCAGGGTTACTTAGCAGTACCCTTGCCCCATTTTCAGTAGGGTCAAAAGTCTCCTCAGCTCTCATGACAGAATGTTTTTTTCCTTGCTCATTCGGCAGAGCCAGCTGCCACCACTTGCTGCTCTGCCCCACCACGAGTGGCTGCTGCACCAGCGCTGATGAGCAGAAACATGGGGAGGGGAAGACAGGCAGACAGAAAAGGGCTATGCGTTCAGAGGAGCTGCCAACCACTTTGAGTTCCTCACCATCAGCTTCCTGCTGTGAATAGTGATCTTTGATATCTTCCCCAAACACTGCTAGTCTACTGCTTACATCTTCGTTTATTTACACGCCAGACCAAAACTGAGAGAAAATACTGTCCTTTCAAGTCTAAGCCCTCACGTGCAGCAACAACTCTGCTCCAGTACCTTCATCACACAGGAGTATAAATTAGTATTCGAGATAGATCAGGATTTGAACAATACCCAGCAGGAACTACCAGTAAGAATTATAATGCTCTGTATAACTGCAAAAGGTTCATCACTTATACATTAAAAAAAAAAAAAAACAGCTAGGTTGCTTTCTTTTTCATGCTTTATTTTTCAGGCAGAAAGTCAGCTTAGTAAAGCAAAAAAAAAAAAAAATCTTAAGAGCTCCTTCTGAGTAAAAATAAGCGAGCAGCTATCTCCCATCGCTCCTTCAGGGTTCCAGCTTTCTACCAAGTGGAAGTACCAGCCTCAAAAGAAGCACCTGAGAAGTTTTTAAACAAGGCTGGGGGGGTTTCCCAGGGCAGAGCCGACAAGGGCATCAGCCATACCACAGCATACGTGGCCTCTCTGTGGGAGAACGGGGATCTGCAGAGTCTCTTCAACTCCACAGAGGCCAAACAGTTGAGTAAGTTACCAGACCAACCAGAAGTAGGTAGTGGCCGAAAGAAACAAAGGCATAGCTGTATCCTGTTTCACAGGAAAGGGACACAAAAAATCAAATCATGGGCTAGAGAAGCACATGATAACGTTTAAATAACATCAGATTTGAGTCAACAGGAGCAGTTCATTTCTGCCCAAGACACAGCATAGCTAAGGGGCTACCATACAAAGGGGGCAGAGAGGGGAACGAGGAGTTTGAGATCTTCTCTGTGCTTCCAGAGTGAGGGGGAGCTGGGCTAGGCCTGCTGCCATAGTCTCCCGCCTCACCACAGACAGACCCAGCACCACAGCAAGGCCCAGGGCAGGACCTGCCCCGGCCCCTACAGCCCCTCGTAGCCAAAAAGATCCTCATACCACAGCTCTTTGCATCCTGAAACAGCAACTACCACCCCATAATAAAGAAAAAAAAAAAGAGCATTATTTAAAAAAAAAAAAATCCACTAACCTTTTATCTCCAGCCTCATACAGCCTATCCCTCCTATGTTAGCACTGTGCTCACAACTGTTCCTACTTGTCCCCTGCAGGGTAATTAACCACTGCTGGCGTGGTAATTAACAGCTCACAGGGGTTAACTCTTCACAGCCTGCAGCCAAGCCCAGGCCCATCATGGTGCACCAGTATGAGGACAGCTGCATCCCTCCCCAGTGCTCACCCACACAGGGCCTGGCCAGCTTTGGGAAAGAGCCTTTTTAGCATTGCTCATATGAGGTAAAATCCCATGTATGACAGCCCTGGTTGTTAGAGAGGGGTTAACTGGTGTCAACTGGGGTCTCCAGCAGCTTCTGCACATTGGCTCCGAGGCCCAGGAAATGGGTTTGGCCCCTTGAAGGTGGACTCCCATCAGAGCTGTGTCTTCTGGGGTCAGGAGCTGAGTCTTCTCTGCTAATTAAATTATTAAAGAAAAGCTGGTAGGTTCTTAATTAGAAAATAGGAATTATTTAGTCCTTTTGAGCCTTAGGTGACAGGAAGAGGTTCAAACTCTGTAAACCATCTCTGAGGAGCAGGCTGGGAGGCTCCAGGTGATGGAGGATGGTTGCTCTCTAATCCTCCCCTTGAAGCAATTTTGCTGCACAAATGAAACACGAAGTTGTGGAGCTATAGACTGATGGTGACAGAATTAACAGCCTCAGTTTTAGGGCTGTAGTCAAAGGAGAGACTCTGGGATGCAAGCCTTCCCTTTTAGGGCAAGCTGTGCTTCTCTTACCCCCTGTTGTAAAGCGTGTAGTAAATTTAGGCAATGACTGAGAGGGGTGTTGTGAGGTATTTGTGAGGAAAGCAAGCTCCTGCTGAGACCTTTTCTAGATCTGAGGCTATGTTAACTGATGGATGTAACATACTCTGCAGTCTTGAGATGCAAGATTCCATCATTTTCACTTACAACATCTTGAGCAACGTGACATCTCAGCTCACTCTCTCTCCATGACATATTCTGGCAATAGAGGCCAATGCTGAGCTGAGCCTAATGTGAACAGTATTAATTGCCTGCAACATATAAGGTGTTGTCAGAGGTAGACATACTAGCAGACAAGGGAGCGACTGTATGCTGCCAGAAATGCCTTTTGACCTTTGGAAGATCTGCCCTGACTATTTTGTAAAAACTGAGGATTAGCTGCTATGAATCTATCAGAACAAGGGAAGCTTAATTTCACATTAAAGTGAGTCACACAAGAAACCTGGATGCAGGACAGAGGGACTAATTTTCTATGATATAGTACTGGCAATCTGTATGCTTCTGGCTGCTACACCACACTGCAGTTTCTGACTCCTTCAAGCTTAGAAAAAGGTTTTAGCACAGGCCAACAACTGGGGGTGAGTAAGCTAGAGGGGCATATCTATAGGACAGAAGGGAAAAAAAAGGGGACACCCCCAATATAGGAGCATAATACAGTCCAAGACAACTCAATCCACATGAAAGCAGCATCTGCCTTGAAGGATGGGTATACTTGAATTTTTTTTAGGGCAGCTGGGCCAAGTACATAGTGGAACAGAAATTCAGTCAGGCAAACTAATTCAAACAGTAAGTTTAGCTGCAGAATAGTTGACATTTTCTTTGTTATTAGGAAAAAATCATGCTGGTTAGGGTTTTCTGAAATCCTACCAGCCTCACTCTAAGAACAGCTAGAGAGCAGAAGAAAGAGACCCTGACCTGCTGTGTCAGTCACGTTTGGCATGTCACCCTCCTGCTATGCCTGCAGAGCCACCAACACTTCCTGAGGATAAGAGTTGTAGTAAATGTACCTGACTAGAGATGGAATCTGTAGGAAGAGTGAAATCCCCTCTTCCTGACACTGGTTCTGTAGCAGGAAGAAATGAAGTAACTGGCTGCAATAATGTTTCATTGTAGGGGATGAAGGTTTGGGAGAGTGCAATAGAGTTGGTTTACTGAAGAGTTAAGGAATGTGTTTCCAGGCACTGCTTGTCAGTGCTGCCAAAATAGGTTTGGGTAGGGATTCGCAGTCTTAGCACAGCTGAAGTTTCTTTAAGAAAGATTGACAAAAACACCAAAAGAAGAGTTTTGCAGTTTGAAAGTGAGCCCACAGCTTTTCAGTATGTACTCAACTCAGTACCTCCATAATACTTCAATCTACTACCACTATTTCTTGTGTTAGGTACTTACTGGCAACAGAAAGTTTGGCATTAGTGCAGCTTTCTCTAAAAGCTGGGGGACTTCTGAATGCTTTGTCTACTCTTTCCTCACACTGCAGCCCAAGCTCTAGGGTAGTAAATGGGTTTGTTTTCTTACTTGCTCACAGGGGGCAACTGGAACAAACTGATACTTCAGTGGAAAGAAACAGGGTGTGTTTCATTGTCAGAAGAGGACTAAAAAAACGGTGAGTCAAACAAGAATCTTGTATTTTAGAAAAACCCTTACAAGACCATCACACCCCTTTCTCTCCAAATAATAATAATCTTTGTTTATCATGATGGTAGGAGCCATTTCTTCAATTCTTAAGTAAAGAAGCCCCATTACTTTTTGGTTTTGCATCCCTGACCCCTTTAAGAATAAAGAAAATGCATGTTCAGCTTCTAAAATTGAGCTATTGTAAAGCATTCTAGAGTGACAATTTGGGATGCTGTACATCTAATCTAATCCTTACTTGGACCAGAGGCAAGCTGTTCCCTAATTCAACCTTTAGATGACCTAAGGCGGGGAAGGAGTGAGAAGAGCTTTAGATATGTGGCGGGTGGGGTGCTCCACAGCATCTGCTTCATGGAAACGAGTTTGTTTCTATCCCCTTCTCCTGGTGGGCTCCTGTGTGGAAGGAGCTCCTGCTCCTCAGCTGACCTCCAACATCTAACTCTGTTTGCTGGAGGAGTAGCAAGTATTTTTATTTATCTGTTATGGGTTTGCACCTTTCAGCTGAATCATAACAACTGAGTTTGCACTCTGAGCTTGCCCTGACTGCAAAGTTCCCAAACACTTTGGTTTAGCCGTAGCCCACAGTAATTTGATCACTTGCAATCCTACACACGTACCCATGGGCAAGCTTTTGAATTCTGGCCTTCTATTTACTCATTTCTCAGTAATACAGAGTTACCTCACATGCATTAGTGTATTTGTCCTTCCCAAAGAATAGGGATATATCAAAATGTTCCTGCCGTGTTATAGAAGAAGGAAAACCTGAGGCAGAGGTCACAGAGGGCCTGATTAAGATCATAAAGGTGGTCAAACACAGAGCTAAAAATTGGACTGCTTGCTAAATGCCTTAGGCACTGGCCCTTCCGTCTATTGAAAGAACCTGTCAGTCTTCCTGGGGAACCTGGGAGCTTCCTTTGTTATTGTGCAAACCCAAAGCTGAAGCACAGTTTAATTTTAAAGTCTTCATTAGCCAGGATATCTCTTTCCATTCCTCACATATGCCTCTCCTTCCTTGTTTTAACACCACTACTCCTTTGGCTTCCCCCATAAATATGACTGGCCTAAATACAGGTGTTCTGGAAGCAATTACAGCTCCGTTGGAGGAGAATATGATGCATGGTAGCTCATTAGTGGTTTGCCCACATTAAGGGAATGACTCCTTGTTTCCCTTCTGACCTCACCTATTGTCTAGGAAATGAATGGATCTAGGAGTGAGAAAATTTGTTTTGGCAATGGGATCTGTATTTTCCAAGGCTCTGTTATACTGAATTCTGTCCAGAAATACAAATCAGAGTAATTAGCCAAATAAATGCATGAAAGAGCTTATCATTCCCTATTTTGGTAGCAACTATGCAAAGTCAAAGTCATTATTTAAAAATTCACTGTGCAAGTGTATTAGAAAAGTTACTCTTTTGTACATTAAAAAAAATAACATTTCCACAGGAAATGGGAGAAAAAGCAAGTTATCACTGTCAGAGGTTCTCCTAAGACATAGCCAAACTCAAGATATTCATCATGAGTTATGGGAAAGTTAATACTGGAGGAATAAATTAGCCACAGAATTTTAATGGCTTTATTGTGTGACAGTTTCTAAAGCCCAACCAAGTATCAGCTAGGAAATTCAAATGTGAGAGATATGCTCTTAATTCCTGCAGTTACAGATTTTTTTTTAAATCCCTTCTTATGATATAAGGGTCATTTAAAATATTCTACCCTGAATATACAGCTTACTGATGGGTAGCACATTTCACCATTCTTATCCAGCCAGAAGCCAGCTTAATCTTTCTTCTTTTCACAGAGGAACAGCAGATGCATAAGTATATTTTAGGGGGAATAGAATAGTTGAGAGAGAGAGGGAGGATGTGTCAGTCTTTGAATATCTCTGTGCACAGGACTTCAGCTGACACTCAGGCCCAGAGCTGCTAAACCTCCTGACTTTGGGCAGAGCTGCTTGCACTGTTCGTGTTAAGAGAGTGGTACACTGCTCTGTTTCATGTTATTCACAGCTACCGTGTGGACCCTGGCCAGTGCAGCTCTGTATTCCCCATACCACTATCATAAAGACATGGTTACAGAGCTCCTTGTTGGAACCACAGTGGTATCTGCCCTGGGCATGGCAGTGACCAAACTGTCTTGTGTTAAAAATGGGGTCAGATACTGGGGCGTTGTGTCCTAAAAGCTGCTCCAGCAGAAAGACATGATTGTAGGAAAAGAGACTTAAGCAAAACCTTCCTTATAAAATAAAAAGGCACATTTACAACCTGACCTGGAAGAAGTGCAACCTGAGCCCTGTAACGGGCAAGCTTAGGTGAGATAAGGGATATCCTTGTCCTACTGAACTCAAAATACCATAGGTTTCAGCAGCACCAGGATTTTACCCTCCATCCTTAAACTCTATTTTTCCCCATTTATATTCACAACCTTTTCTCTGTGCAACTGTCATGGCTTTTAGGCAGATAAATATCTTACATGCTTCTCAAGGGTGTCATACGCTATTTAGTATTTTCCCTCTGGTATCAGCACCTGTTAAGCATGGAAATAAAGTGATTAGTCTTACATGTTTGGCTTCAAAAATTGATTTTAGGATACATCTCCTTATCATTGGCAGATATGCCAACTCCAAATAATGATATCCTCTTCAATGATAAGTTTTCTCAGTCTTGAAAAGTAGGAATTACACTGGGAAAGTTTCTGAATTTCCATTTCTTGTGAAATTTTCTATACTTATCAAACCATTTGTGACAAAGCTATCTGATATTATGTACCCTTAGAGGAAATTTGTCTCTGCAGATCTAAACATGACTTGCTTAAAAAGGCCTTGTGATGCACAGCAAAAAAAAATCTAACATTTGAAAACTGAGTCCTTTAAACAACCAGAAAGCTGGTGTGTTTGTTTGGTATTTGTTTGTTTGGTTTGGTTTGGTTTTGTGTGTATGTGTGGTTTTGTTTGTTTGTTTGTTTGAAGTCTGAAAATAACCTGGTATTTGAATCGGCCTGCGCCTCATGATGATGTTGGGTAAAAAACACTATACTGCTGTGCAATGACTTTAGACCTAAACTTGTGGCTTCTCAAAGAACACCTGGAAACCAGCTAGGTGCAGTTTTACTAGGTCATTAATTACCTTTAAATTAGCTGAGTATTCCATTCTAACAATGTATGCAAGTAGTTCTAGAGACAATTATCAGTGAGAATATTGAAATGATCCATCAAAATGTACATCCATACAGAACTTAACCTAAACCACGAGATCTTTTCTACCCTTCTGCATCCAGAAGGCACACTGTGCCTGATACATCTTCAAGGTTCAGCTCCTTAAGGAGAAATACTTCTTAAACAAACTACTCTGTATACACCAAAAGCATCTGATTCTTACACTGCTTCTTTACATGCCTTTGAAATATTGTATATTATGCATGAATTCTTGGTTCACCATGTATCTTGAGATCTCTTTGTATTTCAATGTTTGTCTTCAATTTTGTATCTTTCTTATGTAAAATTCATCATGCCTTTGTAAATATGAGGAAAAAACCTGTTCCTTTTGCTTTCTCCCTTGGGATTCTAGAAGGTTACCTTGCCTCATGCTCAGTTGTAATACCTCTCTTGGGCTTAGTTTTTAATATATGCAGTACTCCAAGAAAGAGGAGTGTTTTAGAGTGTTTTAATAAGCTCAGCCTCATACTGAAACTCATAATTTCTTTTGAATTGATGGAATTGGATCCTCTGGCACTTGAACAAAATATTCTCATATTATCTTGCCTTAGTCCAGTTGTGACCATAAAATTTCCTGCTTTTTGCTGGGAGGGCTTCTCAAAGGAGGGAAAACCAGATTGCAGTGGGTCATTCTGTGGCTCTGAGGCATCACATAGCTCTTGTACTGAGGTCTCCTGTCAGCTGCTCATGTGGTAGAGCATGGGTTAGGAATTTGCTTTCCTTGATGCAGGGAGAAAGCACTTGGACAAATGGAATGCTGTGAGAATGACCCACATCCAGGTATTTAATTACCTGGGTTTTTCCTATGTTTTAAATCCAAATAGGACTTGAGTAAATTGAAAAAAATCCTACTGGCCATGCTTGATAAAAACTGGTGCTGCATGTTCTTGTGCATTCCCTACAGCCAGCATCAGCAGGTTGTCATCTCCTGGGAGCTGCAATCAACTGGCATATATTAGAGCAGCTTTGGGCATGTTCTACTTTAAACTGAACCCAGCACAGACAAGCCAGTAGATCAAAGAAGCCACAGTCAGCTCCACAATACCTTTTTTCCTTAGCTGAAGTTAACAACATCAGATCGGGAAATCCCCTGAGCTGCAAATAGTTGCAAGCTGGAAAAGCACTCAGGGGAAAGATCCTATGAGAGTGGGTTGTTCCTGCTCTTTCTTGGACATCTGTTTGTGGCCTCTGTTGCTGTTGGTCTCCTCTGAGATTGAAGTGTAAACACATTCCTAAAAATCTTTAAAAGAATGCCTAAGAAGTTGAGGGGGCAGAGCAAAAGGAAGTGCAGTGGTGGAGCTACTGATGTAGTTGTACCTGTATAGCAGTGATGACAGTGGCAGTTGTCATCTTAGATGAGAATACAGGATCATCTCTTGCAAGTAGCAGTGCCTCCCTGAAGAAGAGCAGGGAGTGGGTAGGCTGACCCTTCTCATCATTTTGCTTTTTTCTTTTTTTAAAAAAAAATCAGGGGAAAGGGTCCTTTTGTCCCCTCCAGTCAGTGCAGCTAACACAGGCAGCTTGCTGCAGGTGAGATGGATAGAGACAGTAGAGCTGTTTTTGTGTTAGGTACTGAGCAGATATTATTAAGGAAAAAAAAAAAAAAACAATAAATATTATGCAGTAGTAGAAATATTCTATAGAAATAGAAGTATTTTCTAAGATGCATTTTTTTTTCCTTATTTAGAGAGTAAGAGAAGCATTTTCTTTTCTGACAACAGTTTAAATCTAGTGAAACCAAACCATTTTCTGAGAGATTCCTTACAGTAATCAATGTCTGGTTCAAAAAATGGCCAACATGAGCTCCTAAAACACATGTACCACATCCTGTGTAGCAAGACTGTCCAGCTTCAGCCCTAGGGAAATCAGCTTCTATGCATCACAGCAGCAAAAGGGATGCAGCAAAAGTATTAAGATGCTGAGAGGTGCCAGTTTTCCATTTTTCAGCAATTCTCAAAAAGATTCAGTAGCATCAAGGCAACAAGAGCTCTTACTTAGAAAGCTCAGGTGAAAGTGTCTTGAGCACACTCCTGGAATGGCCTGGGTAGGTGATGCATCATGGGGACAATCCCTGGATCTCTTCCTGTCATCTAAACTACCCCAGGACCAAAGGCTGTTTGTCAAGTCTGTCCCACCCTTTCTGGAAACCCAGCATGAGTAGGGTGCTGCAAGAAGGACATTTTATAATAAAATGTCCAGCTTAAGGTATTGGCTCCCTGCCTGAAACCAAGCCTGCTCAGGAGAAATGCTAAGACTTCTTGCCATGGCAGAGGAGAAATTGTTTTTTCAAGCTTTTTGCATCTTTTTATGTCTTACTCATATTTATTCCCTTTAAATAAAGAGGGATTAAAATAAAACGCTGGACCAGAATGTACAAACTAAAATACTGTTTTATTTTTGGAAGTGAGATTGTTGGAATGCTGACTCAGCTAATAGAATTGGTACTTCCCTGCTTTCCCTTGCTTTGAGGCCAGAATTGAAGTAGTCAAGTGAGACACACTGAGATGGAGGGGCAGGGGTAGGTTTGTTAGCCAGTGGGCAGGAGGTGCAGCTGGGATAAGAAAGGAGTTCAAATGGAAGCAATGAAGGTAATTAACTCTTTCGGTCTATTGAACCCTGAAAGCCAGAGATAGAAAGTAATATCAATCAAATGTTATTAAACATGCCAAGTGTCTATACAGATAATTGTATACAATCAAGCTCCAATAATAAGAAATAAAATTTACTTATGATTAGATCCGTGCCAAAACAGATGCAAAAGGAGGTAGTCAACTCAGCAGAAAACATCTTCGGGTTATCTACTTATGTCAAGATCTAATAGGGTTTACTAAATAAGTTGACTAAAAGGTGATAAAAGCTGGTCTCTGAAGTAAGAAATCAGATTGTGTGCTCTTTGGGAAATGTCATTATATGTCTATATAGCACCATTTCAAAGCTTGTAGTTCTAATGTTGCCAGGGTGCCATCAGCCTTAAAGTAGAAAACAACAGTTGCTGAAGAACTTCCTGAAAAACAGCTTTTAAGCCTGGAAAGCTGAGAAGAGATAGATTTAATCATAGATCAAGTTAAGAAGAAAGAAAATAATGAAACAGAACTACAGAATTCCAGTGTAGACAGAATGCTGTTTCAACATTTAATAACAGTCACAACGAATAACTACAGACAACATTTCAGCTTTATATTTTATTCAAAAGATGTCAGCACATAAATTAGGAGCCCTACTCTACCATGACAGGCTATTGGATCACTAATACAGAAAAAGAAAATACTAGTGATATTTTCTGCTTAATAAACAGAAGTGAATTGAGGGGTATTTGTTGATCAGTAACTTTCAAGCAGCTTTAGACAGGCACAGTTGTCTTTGTGCAGGTACGCAGCTGGCGAACACGGGAGTAAGTCCAGGGGTTTTGTAGATTTGAGCTCAAGTGGAAGAGGAAAGCTATGCACTGACCAAGGCAGTGGTCAAAGTAGAACTGAACCTAAGCTCTTTAGAGCAGATTTTTCAACTTTTTTTTCAAAATTTCAAAAATAAGCATATTTTCTCCATACAAACTGTGCCTCACTGTGAACTCTTCTGCAGTCTCATTACTTGGATGATGAGGCAAAAACAGAAAGAGGAAAATGTGTAATATTGTTTTCTTTCATCCAGAGCTTTCAGTTCTGACCTAATATTGCTGGTGTATTGGACAGATTTAAAATACCGGGGTCTGGGGAGTTGATTTCTCAATGGAGTATTTGAGTTAGCTGCCAACTCTGTGTGAGCTGATGTGCCAGGGTCCAGAACCATCATCTCCTTCCACCATCCCTCCCCAGCATAATCACAACTTGCAGCAGAAAGCAAACTGGCTTCTGACTGCCTGCTGCTACTTTCATGCAAAACATTTGCAGACCATAAACCTCATAACAAGAATAGACAAAACTGACTTCTATACTAAGGAAAAAGCCCTGGAGATGTAACTGTGCCTGCTGGTGACACTTGCCCTAACTGGAAACTGCGTTCTATTGATTAACCGCAGAGGAGTAAGGAGGCAGAGTGCTAATAGATCCTGAAGGCATTGATTAAAGAAATCAATTGTGTCACGTATTTACGCCAGATTTTGTTTCTTGGCATACCTCTTATGTTAGGCAAAAGCCTGGTGAGACATTACTGCTTCAAACACCCACTGCTGAACAGGAATTTTGCCTGGGTTCATGTGGTTTCATGGGTTTTAGCAGCAGTAAGTTCTGTCAAGCTTAGCTCCTTGCTCTTCCACTTTTCAGGGAATTTATCCCAAACCATTTCTTCCACACCAAGAAATACATTAACCTTAGCTAGCAAGTAAGATGCTGTCAGAGACGACAGGTTGCCTCGTTCCTTACTCTTTGCTACGAAACGAGCAGCATGAAAACACATTTAGGCTGATACATTTTTCAGGACTTTTACAATATGTACACAGCTGCTTCAGTTGACAGAACTATCCAAGTATTATAAAGCATCTAAACATCACATCTTTATCTACATCCTGGACTAGCAGGCAAAAATACTTTTATTCTCCACCAGAGAACTCAAGCGAGTGTTATTTGTCTACGGTTACACCTTCTACATAAGTCCTTTCTTACTTTCTGAATTTTCTTTAGCCAATTCATAGCTTTGGCATAAATGGTCAGTTCATAGCCTTGACCATTACTTGTGTGAGTAATGTGGATGATGTGGTTTCACGGAATATTTTCTTGCTTTTTATACAAAAAACTAAAAGGGGTTAAGAATTTCATACCTCTGAACAATTCATCATCAGGGAAGTTCAGACAAGAGATGAGCTTTACTAGGGATTTTGGTAGGAACTGTACTTCACTTGCATTTCATAAGAAGATTCCCTTGATATCCAGATGAACAGAACCAGACAGACAATGTACAATAGCACCATCTGGTGACTCCCAATAATCTTACTGTTGCCCCCAACTCCCAAAGACAGGATCCATTACAAAAAGAAAGAAAAGTAAGAATATACATATTTGTAAAAAGGAGCAGGATTCCGTAAGAAAGTATTTTAAGTTAAGGAGCCAGTCACCTCCAGATGTGTGTGATTTTCGTATCGTATGAAGTGGTAACAGCAAAGGAGCTACAGGATCTGTGGTGTCTATTTTTAGTTAAATACTGCCTGATTTTACATCCCTGTTCTAGCAGATTCCAACTTTTAACAAAATATTTTTAAAATCAGCCCAAGCCCCAAGAAAAATATACCTGGCTATCATTTAATAACCAAGCATTCTGCACCTATGCAATGCAAATTAATTGATCATGCTTATGCTTTCATTGTAACTTATTTGGGCTGAAGATTGTTTCCCGTAGATGAATCTGCATCCTTGGGTTGGAAAGGGCAGGTCTGGGACTACTGGCTCATAGGGTCTCTGGGAGACAATGACACAATCATAAATACTGGTGAAATAATTACAGAACTATTTCTTTCTGAACATCATCAGGAAAAAATCTTTAATGGGATTAATAGATCTTCCAAAATCTTTAATTTCATTTATTTCCTTGCCATCCAAGCCAAATTTATGAGCTGAATTTTGTCAAGACCCAAACCCCAGTTTTCTGCTATGAATGGAGGGTGCATGTGATTAGAGACAACATCTGGGCAATAAGCTAATGCTTGAGTAACACTCTATTATCTGAAACGGGAAAGAATGGAAGATTTTCTGTAGGGCACAGGAGAAGCATGAAAAAGTCAAGAAGCTTCTTTGCATAGTTATGTGATTGTTTATCATTTTAAAAAGAGTTGAAGGAGAAATATGGAAGAAAAAGGTTCAACTTGCTGTGACTGCAGCTGTGTTTATCTTTTTCTAACAAAAATCTGGAATAGTTGAGCACAATAAAAATTTCTGCAGAGCTAAAAGCCAAAGGAGAAGGCTTGGGAATTTACGTAGCAGGCCTAGAGCTGATGAGAAGTCACTGGAGAGTGAAGCCAGTAATTACAAGGTCATTGTATGTCTCACGAGTCCAAATGATACCCTTAATGCATTTCTCTGCTGCACGTGGATCCCAAAAGATTTCCATTTCTCCATTCAAGTCAGCTTGGATGTGAGTTTGGTGCTGTGCCATGAATTCTTCACTGACAGCACCGTGTGATTTTATGTTGGCTAGAATCAGTCTCTTCAGGTGCCCTTTTCTGTGTTCAGTCTTGTTGAGTGATGCATATGAAGGGGCAATCTTGCTGCAGAAGATTTTCCATTTAGGTATGTCTCAAAACTATAAAGAAACCATTTTGAGCTGTCTTCTGTGGTTAAGAATAAATTATTGTCCTTTTGATTTATTATATGTATACCTACTATTGCAGTGACCTGCAGCCTGCAGGAGCTGAAACTTTTATATATATATATAAAAAACGTGCACCACTTTTATTTATTCAGGTAGAGTGAACAATCTGCTCTTCTTCTATATGTACAAGTGTTTTTTTTTTTAGTGAGGCTATAAACTGGAAATGTCCAGAGCATGGGATAGGAAACTACTGACTGAATGCCAAACATCTTTCCAAATCGAAATAAAGAAGAACTAATAATCCTTGTTGTGCTTGTCAGCTGTAGCCAAGTTAATGATATGATGATAAAAACAAACAAGCTGTTTCATAAATTGGCTGTGGCACACTATGGAACTTATAATGCTCCACTTGTGATTTGCCTTTCCTGCTGATTTTTCCATTTCTTGGGCAACAGAGCTTCTTCCATGTTGTTTGCCATCTGAAATATGAGTTCCAGAGACTGACTGTGGCTCAGTGTGCTCTGTACGACTGATAGATGTGTATGTGCGTGGAAGAAGCTTTGCACATCATTACATCCTCTCCCTCTTCCAAACCTTCATCCTCTGAGGGTTTGAGCCATCCATGTCTTTTGGGCTGTGCCAGTTCCCTCTTTTGCAGAGAAAGGCAGACAGAAAATGCTTAAAGAATCATGGAATCATTTTGGTTGGAAGAGACCGTTTGGATCACTGAGTCCAACCGTTAACCCAGCACTGCCAGGTCACAACAAAGCCATGTTCCTCAGCACCACATCTACATGTTTCTTAAACACCTCCAGGGATGGTGACTCCACCGCTTCCCTGGGCAGTCTGTTCCAATGTCTCACAATGCTTTTCAATTTAAAAAATATTTTCCTAATGTCCAATCTAAACCTCCCCTGGCACCACTTGAGGCCATTTCCTCTTGTCCTATCACCTGCTACTTGAGAGAAGAGACCGACCCTCACCTCACTCCAACGTCCTTTTGGGTAGATGTAGATAGCGATGAGATCTCCCCTCAGATGTTTGTGTAGATGGAGAAGATTTTTTCAAGAAGACAGAACTTTGGTTTTGTTCTGTAACATCATCCTCTGGTAAGCTCTTTACTTCTTGACTGGAATCCGTGAAACATTATTTGGAATACAGAGAACCATTACAGGATGGTTTATTGCATCAAAACCATCAGCACAAGCAGAGGAATCTATTCTGGTTAACACCTTCCTGATCCCCTGTGTGCTCCTATCCTTCATGTTCCTTTGCTAAACACATGGGGGAATAAGTACCTAAGTGTAAATATGTATTATTTATTTGTTAAGCTGAGAGTGAGGTCTGACACATGGCAGATTTACAGCATTTCCCACATCTTACTGTAGGGAATACAGGCGATGGGAGAATAAGCATTATTTACTTCTCTTTAACAAATTGTAAAATTTTAGGAGAAAGTATAGCAAATTTGTGAATACAAAGCACCAGCCCCTCATATTGCCTGCCTCCCCTAAGACACATTCACAGTGTCATGTTAGCACCCAGAGCATTGGGATGCTGAAATAGATTCACAGCCAGCAAACTACTGCTCCTCAAAAAGAGAGTACAAGATGGGCCTGCAGTGATTTTTTCTGCTGCTTTTTTTTTTTTTTTTTTTTCTATTAGAAGTCTTGCATCTTTAGGTACTTAAATATTTAAACAGACACAGGATACCATTCCCAAAAGAGTTTTGTGCCCTCCACTTGTGAACCTAACATGGTATATTCTGTCATTTTTAAGCAGCATATTGATGTCTTTGGAAGTCTTAACCATGGTTATTACTGGAAGGAGGAGCAATCTCACAGGTATTACTGCTTTGAACATCAGGACAGAAAGCTGTGCCTGGTAAAACGCTTGTATGCAGAACTCTAATAAGCTCTTGCATCAACATGTAGCTGCTCTGCTGCATGGGCTGCACAGTGCTCTTGAATGTGCACAGGCGTGACAATGCCTTGTTCCGATGATTCATGGAAGGTGTTAACATCTACTGCGTCTTGCAGTGAGTGCTAATGTAACCCCTTATATTTCTATAATCACTTAACTCTGGAGCCATTTCTAATGTTTCAGTATAATTCTCATCAATTCAGACCTGCTTTTCATATACTCTTTTCTTCTGCCCCACTTTCTGCACCTAATAACTAGGTGGGGAGTTAAGGAAATTGCTGTTTGCATGGGGAGAGGACTGTTTAAGAAATCAGCCATTTACAATTAAAAATACAGCCCTCAATTTAATATATGTTCCAATTAATTCTATTATTTCAGTCTTCAAATTGCAGATCATTTTTGCTACTTGTTTTATAAAGAACAGAATTTTAAATGTTGGGGGGAAAAAAGAAGAAGAAGCAGAGATCGATTTCTTCTTGGTATAGTTTTCTTGTCAAGTCCTAAACCCTTAAAAATGAGGGTTTCAGTGTGCCAGAGATAGAAACATATCACACTCTGAGTTTCTCAGGCTTATAAACCATTCACTGAAAGTCAAAAGTTTATTGAAGGGTAGATGCAATTTAAAGTTGTTTCCGCTAAAGTATTATTAGCATTTGACGGACACTGATAAATGTTACTAAAACATCTTTGAAAGGCAAAGGAATAATTCAGCCAACAGTTCCACTGATTTTGCTTTCTGATATATCCCCTCATAAAAATAATATCCCTCTGATGGATTTTTTTCCAGAACAGAATGCTCTATCTGAAAAAGAGAAGCAAAATATTTCCTGCAATATTTTCTCATTGAACGAAGGAAGAAGTTATTGCACTGTGATGCAATTAAATAATTAATACCTAAGGCACAATAGGGCAGAAACAATGGACAGGCTTTGCCTGAAATACTCAGGGCTGTGACATGGGTTACTTTCCTCATATAAACAGGAAAATTTATGAGTAGATACTAGAGGAAATCTCTAGATGTTTTTAAATTGTTTCTTACTCATGACAAGCTATTAAGTAAAAAATTTGATCTCTCTTTTGCCTTTTTGTAGCATCATTTTTGAACTCGGTTCTGCTGATGACTTTGGGCAGTTAAAGTTTTTTACGAGACTGTTCTGAAACTACTTTTGCATGAGCATTTCCCCTAGCCTCAGTCCCTGCCCTCTTTCTCTTGAATTATTTAGTAGTGCAGGTAACTTATTGGCATGAATTTGTCACCTTTGTCAAGAGATTATCTACCTCTTTCCTACAATAATCCCCTATGACTAGCTAATCTTTCCTTTTGACTCACATTCCATGAACCTACGAACCCTTATTTTTTTGTTGTTGTTGCTACAGCACTACGAACTCAATCTCCACCGAGTGTCTTGCATTTCAAGGACCAAAATCACTCATAAAATGTTAATGGTGTCTATCCTATTTCCCCATAATGCTAAAATAACTGTGATGTTCTGTGGGTTTCTCTACCTCAAGAAACCAGTGCACAGTAAAGCAAGGTTTGAATACACAGCTCCTCACTTCTCACATAGACATTTTAAGGGCACACTGAGTAGCTATAACTTCTTTCACTTTTAAACGTGGCGTAAGCCACCATGAACTTTAACGTGCTTGGGGCTTTAGGAAGTAGTAACTAGGGCACAGAAAATCCGTAACAGCTCTCTACCTCTTGTAGTAGAGAAGTCCTATATTCTTAAGCAGCTCCTTCCCTGTCTCTAAGAAGGATTTTCTTGTGGTTATGGTAGCACGGAAGGGAGTTGTGTCCGAGTACTCCATGTACCTGCTGGTGTGTAGATAGCAAATAATAGAAGCCGGTTCACAATTTTCTTTGAAATTAGTGTTTCTTTAAATTGGAATCTTGGTTTGCAGAGAACTAATGTGCATATTAATGAATTCATGCCTGTGCTTCCTTAGAAAAAGCTTTTCTTGGGAGGGCTGTAAAGGAAAAGATATGCAAGAATATTTTCATTGTTTTTTGTTGTAACCCAAAACACTGAGGTTTTTCACCGCACTCAAAATTTCCCATGAGAATTGTGACAAAATTTAAATATTTTTCATTTTCAGCTGTATTTTTAATTAAAAGGTCATATTTTGCAAACAGCTCAAGCTTTACCATCTCTATGCTTCAATTCTCTGGCTGTCATTTGGGATTATAATTCTTTTATATCTTTTTGTTTCTCCTATCTGTTTAGATCACAAAATGTATCTTGCTGTGTGTTGATACCATGCCTAGCAGAATGGAATCCTGAACTTGGCTGCTATATAAAGTTGCTACTATAATGCAAATCAGTATTAAATAAAAGAGCATCAACCTACTTTCCACCTTTTACATTTCACATGTTTCCATCAATAATCTCTTGAAATTATTGCTGGACTTTCTCTACTCTTATAAATAACATAGTATTTTACTATATCATCTACAGTTATCTTTGAGCATCCCCCATGATCAATGTCTCCTAAGAATATAGCCTTATAATTATTTTCTATCCCCTGCTGCATTACCTTATACTTCCCTACTGGAAAGTCTATCACACATTTGCTTGCACATAAGCCTAATTAATTTCGTCAAATTATTTTTAAATTGTTGGCTTTGTTCCATCACATTTCTTGCCCTTCTTTCCTGATTCCAATAAATTTATTCTCTTCTCAAAATACACCTGCTGCCAAGCTTACTTATATAATATAAAAAGTAGTCCCTAAATCATCCTTGATGGGACCAATCCGATTGCCTCACTTACCCTTTTGAAACATTGCCTATGACTTATTTCTTGTCACTCAGCAGCCTTTTTTGGAGCCAAATGAACAGAGTTTTCCCCACTTACCAGGTACACTGACTTTATAGATTAACCTTTTGTGTGGCATGGCTTTTAAATTTGCATAATTTCTATCATCTACTTCACCTCTGTCTGCTAATTCGCAAACATAGCCAGCACTGTCACACACATCCCTCACAGGAGCGTGGGGGCAGAATTGCTGTGCACACTGAGTTCAGCCACATGTCCCCATGGTTGTCCTGTGGGGCAGCCATTGTTTCCACCTGGAGATAGCATATGGTAAGAACATCACTACACCTTGTTACTAAAGAAAGCACAAAAAATTCAGACTGGAGATACTGAATATTTAGGGAATGGTTGGCTTTTCTTTGTTTTCAGAGGGAGAACTGACAGTGCTGTGATGGATTAAATTAAAGAAAGCAAGACATGGCACAAATCATGCTCCAAAGCTAGGCAAACTTTCAAACAGAGTATGTTAAAGATAATTTGAGAGGAATTTCATCATTGCACTAGCTGCATGTTTGTCAAGATGCCACAGCAGGTTGACCTTCCCATGTTGCCTAAAAGATCTGAACCAGAAAGACATGATATATCATGAGCTCATCAGGTACCTCAGGTAACTCTTGAGATTGGCAAGCCTTTTTTGCATCCATATAATTTAGCTGGAGCATCTTTATTTTTGGTGTTATCAAGTCTGGCTTTCTGAGCTTCTTCCAGCGGAAATACAGAGTTTTCACAAGGGGAAACTGGAAAAAGATGGGTGCTAATCATTTGAAAAGAGAGAATCAATTAATAAACTCCCCTGGATTTGCTCCAGATCTAGCTTTGTGGGAGTGCCTTTGGAAGCACTGCCAGCTAGGAGCAGTCAGGACTCCCCAGGCAGCAGAAGATCATTCAGCATGTGAATTATAGACTTCAGCCTTGAGAGTATAAATGATGGTCAGGAACAAGAGGGCAGATACAGAGTGATAATCATTTCAACTTCAAAGTTAACTCAGTACGATATTGCTTCATTACAGTGCAGAAAATCAGCAAAGAGATCTGATTAATCCTTGATGTAACTTCCTTGACATGCCCTGGTTGTTAAAACATGCTGTCTTTCTCTAGCACCTTCATGCTGTTTCAACAATAAACATTTGAACAGCTACAACAGCACATGGATGTCAGGAAAGCCGAGTGATCTATATCCTAAGCTCATCCTTAGAAAGTGATGAGTCAAGATGACAAAATGTCCTGACACATTAGGAAAATGCACTTACCTAATCAGTTCATCAGCCTTTATTAATAAACTGATATGGTGCTAGACCATAACACAGAAGGCAACATTCGGTCTGCATTTAGTGATTGATAGCTTTTTAATGGCAACCATTAAAATGCAAGTAGCTAGGTGTAGTTGTTCCTGCCTGGAACAACAGGGGAGGCAGGGTAGGAGCCGTTCTGTTGTATCTGATAACAATGTGAAAACCTCTACAAGCCAGTACAAGGTAAACACCTGCACAGAGGTTTGCAAGATCAGAGCAAAATCTGTGTGTGCAGGAAGGACAAATTACAAATGTTATAACTGTTCAGATAGATTAGTAGACAAGTGGACAGGGTCACCAATCACCCCTATATAGGAAGTGGTGTGTGTATAGACGTATAGATATATATAAAGATTGCATTAAATGTACAATTCAGTTCCTATAAATCTGGCAGAGTAGTCAAGTATGAGGGGTAATCGTAGTCCACTTCAGCTAATCACAAAAGCAGAGAAGTGATTATTTCTCAGAAATGCTTTCTGGGGTTGTAAAAAATATTTTGCTTAATACAGTGATGGTGCAGCTTGGGGTCATGGGGAGAGTGAATAGTGGGCTTTGTAATGAACCTGAAACAGAGAAGTGTTCTCAGAGCTTCATCTTTGTACGTCTTGACACAAATCAGTGTTTTCTCTCTATGTGTTTCAGCCCAAGCTGTCAAACTGAAGCACGAACACATGCACCCATGTGTGCACACACAAATACAAAACCCAGCTCACACCAAAAATCACTTTAAACACCTTTTCTCCTTCTTAATAATCTCTCCCCTTTGTGGAATGTCTCACTTTGGGATAATCTCATTATGGGGTATCTTCTTGACAGGTTAATCTTCTCAGTTACCTGCTGAAGATTTTGTCAGCTTTTAATCTGGAATACGATCGGATAACATCTACAGATCAATATCTTCTTTGTAGTCATGTTCCAAGGCTATGAGAGCTGTTCTTCTATGCAGTTCAAATGCCTCATTAAAGATTTCTAAAACTGTAAAACCCTTCCAGAGATATCATGCCTTCCTTTGCTATACATTCAGTGTAATGTTCCCTAATTCATTCACGTGTTCTAATGTCTGTCACAGTGACTGTTCCTTCCTTAAAGCATAAATATTTCCTCAAAATAAACTTAACAGCTCCTACACATTTTCAACAAGTAGTATATTAATTTGAACAAGCTTTATATGAATTATATCAGAGCATTTCTTATGTAGCATTGTCATATTTACTGCACATTTCAACACAAATATGTTATCTTCTCATTTGTTAGCTTTATGTCTCTCGTGATGGTAAATTAAAATGATCTGTTGAACTCTGATTTTCTCCTTTTGCATTCATCTCCTAACCTAATTACTTTCCAACACTTTATTGACTATTTTAGCTGTAGTAGAATGATTCATGTATATTAAGATCTTTGAAATTATATTATGAAAAAAGAGTAAGGTTACCCATTTAACATTATTTGCTTTGTGAACATTGTTAATCAGTAACAAGATTTCTGATGCATTCACGGAAATTGGAATATGCTTCTTTTCTAAACAGCACTGATAAGGGGACATTTCCTTCTGGCGACAAATATCTTGATAACAAAAAGAAAGAATGGGTAATATTAAGAAGACATATGGAAAAAGCTAGCCAATGATATATGAAGAAGTAAGACTAACACTGAATGAGTGTTTCACTCACAAAAGGAGAAAAACCCATGATTTCGCCATTTCACTCTTTCGCAAGCTTCAGTGATTAAGAGTCTGAAAATATACCTGGTCTCAATTTACACAGCAAGGTGTTTATTAGTTTGTCAGATCTCACATAGGCAGAAGCTAATTTGCTCACAGGGTATGCTGTAATTATATCACTGAATAGTTGTTTTAAGCGATCCAGTTTTAATTTCTTCCTCTTTGATATAGTCATTTAATTACACCACAGCACGATTGATTAATTGCAATGACAATATTTTCTTTCTGAGAATTCACCTACAAAGTACAGTAGGGTATTAGAAGTGCAAGGGAAAGAGCTGTGGGGTTTAGTTTATGAGACCAAGAGAATATTTACAGAATATACACCTGTTTTCTTTAGGTAGAAATACAGCGTGTGCTATACTGGTGAGATGATTCCGTGTTCATTTCCCCCCTTCCATCTCTATTTAATACATCAGGGAAGCAAAAAATCTCTAATGTCTTTGTATGCTCACTTGTCAAAGCTCTCTTAATGGTCCTGATCCACAACTCACTGAATTCAATGAAAAGATTTCTCTTGACATCAGAAGCCTTTGGACTTGGCTGGTTACGAGCTCATCTTTCTTTCTGATCTGCAAGTTACCTCAAACCTTTGAGAGCAGTACAGATAGTCATAATAATTGAATCAGCATGGACTCCTCACCTCTGCTCGCTGCTTGGGTTACGCTGGCTTTGCCTAGAAGAGCTGCTGGAAATCAGAACCTGTCAGATGATGCCCAAATTGCCTTTCTACCTTTGTCTCAATAATTTTTCCAATAAACATAAAGGTTAGAGACAGGCTAATAGCCATTGAGACAATCAGTGTCAGCAGAATGCTTCTCAGTGAGGGTCTAAATAGCAGTTAACTAAGCACCAAAGAGACAAAAGGATATAGACATTGCAACGCTAACACAAAGCCTGGCTTTTGGGGACCCTCAGGAATTCATACAGCCTTGTATTAAGTCAGAGGCTACCAGTAACAAGAGCAGGTTAGCCTATGTACAGCTCTGTACTAAGGCAATGATATTTCCTATCATTTGAGAGGTTGTGTGGGGAGGTGTCCTGAACTGCCCTCCACAAGTCCTCAAGAGACCGTGCCATAAGCCCAGCCACACAAGACTCTTTTTGAGCATGGGATTGCAGAGTCAGAGTGACTCCAGGTCACATTCATGGAGTAATATTGAGGGGGAGATACAGCTCTCTATGTCCTCTCTTTCTATTCTAGTGAAGCTAAGGAGAGAAGTAGAAAGATGGGGAGCTGCAGTCTTGAACCAAAACATCTGAATTCTGCCAGGGTCCCTTTTAGATCTCAATACCTTTTTGTAGGACTTGGCCTTCAAGCCTTAGTTTCTCAAGCAATTTACTGTAAAACAATATAGGAGTGTTCCTTAAATCACCATGAAAAGGTTGAGCTTTAAATCTAATGAAATTTAATTACAGTATTAACATTGTACAGATACTGATTTCAGTTCAGAACACCAGAGTCAGAGGGAGCATCTCAGGAATTAACTCTATCCTAACTTACCCTATTTCATGGTGTGGATTTTCTCTGTAGATGAGGGTTATATTCTAGTGCTAAATTCCCAGTTAAGATGTTGCTTTAACATATCCCTGAATTGTGCACTCAGCAGAGTTCAAACAGCCTGACATCCAAAATTAATACTATAAATATGACCTTAAGAAAGTCTGGAGTTTTAAACTAGTGGGCCATTAACTTGTACAGTGTCAACCTATTTACTCCTACAGCATTTTAATTAGTGTACAACGTAAGACATGAGTAAATGTTATATGGACAAGCACAATAATCATTGTTGGCTTCAAACAGAAAAAACTTTTTTGATGAGCTGCAAAGTGTTAAAAAAGCCACCTACACATTGCCCACACATGGCAACAAATATATATCAACATAGAGATGAAAAAAGCTGCAACCTATCAGAGATTTAATATTCATCATCTGAGGCTAGCATGATTACATTTGCATGCCTTTGCTGCCTTTTTTTCCCCCAAGGACAAAATGAGGGGAAAAAAAAGTGTAGAAATGTAAAAGAAAGTGCTTTGAAGCTTCTGAACCATTTTGATCATATGTCCAAAACAAATCAACAGTTACTTAAGTGCAAGTGTGTGTTATAGGACATTGCCTATGCCATCTCAGAATAAATCAAGATGGACAATAATCAATATGTGAATGCACAGAAAAGCAACCGCTGGCACTACAGCCCTGCCTGTTACCTTCTTGGACAAGTGATCTGCACCAAAGGGACAAAAAGTGTCATAAATTCAATGCAATTAAGAGGAAGGTCTTTGCTATTCTCATATTTATCATTTTTCAGTGGTAAAAAAACCCTCATCTGATGAATGCTTGCCCTAAATGGCTATAAAACATAGCATACATTCCTTTCCATACATGATACTCTTTTCCTGTCACGGACTCAAATCCACTTGTTGGATATGGTTTTGCATTTCCTTCTGCTTTTTCCATTCTATTTACCTGGCATTTACTGAAGACTCTGGAGCTTCTCTTCAAGTTGTCTTTACAGCAGAAAGGGGCTTAAACTTCCAAGAAGCCCAACCCTCCCTGCAAAACACCAAATGATTTCTGCTCAGTGAGATGAGAACATCCAATATCCTGCAGAACCTGTCTGTGTGAATGGGTCTCAAGGCAACATCCAAAGGGTTATGAGCTTCTGTTGCTGTGTGGTTTTTCTTTTGTAATAGGTTGTGAAATGGGTCTTGACATTGTTTCAGCTGTGACATTGTAGCTTGAATTGGAACCACTGGCCTATGAGATTCTTCATTAACGTCAGTTCAACAACATCCTTTCCTGCTCTCCTCTGCAAAATTTTATGAACTCGACCACCCTATCTCAGAGAAGACACATTGTGCAGATAGAGGCAATAAAAGTGATTAGCAGTCTGGAGAGGCTTCCATTTAAAGGGAGACAGAAAAAGAATAGACTGTTTAATCTGAAGACAAGGGAAACCCCAATGGAAGGGACAGAGGGAGACAAGTAAATTCAGTGGGATAGGGAAAAAAATGCATCTGTTATTAATATTTACCCTCTCACTTAATGAAGTGACAATCTATTGATCTCAAAGGCAACAAATTAGATGCTGATAAAAAAAATAAAAGAAAACATAACATGATTCATAGCAGCACTAACCAAAATGAAGTATCATTGAGGACAAAAACTAAATTCAATCCAAAAACAGATTAGTTATGCAAATAATGCGAAAGTAGATAGTTACACTACAGAGAAACACAATTGATTTTATTCATATCAAGTAAAAATTACTGTGATATAGGTCATAAGTCAACTGCCACTAATAAGGTTTAGAAGAATTTTCCCTAGGATCATTTTCCTCTGGACTAAGCAGACTAAAGAGCTAATAACTCCTGTGTTCTTCTAGCAATTACAGCCGTGCTTTTCACTGTAGATATATAGTTATGTTGGAGGGTGGAACAAAGTTTGCATATATACTCAATATAGAAGACAATGTCTGCAAACAAATAGCTCTGTGCACATTGGAACCAATGAAGCTTCATGTAACTGTTTTAACTCAGAGCTGCTGTGTGAATTTGCTTTTAATTCCACTTTTCTCATCAAGTACAAAAGGATTTTTTTCCTTCTCTTTCTCCAAAAAGCTAAATATCCTAGGAAAAATATTCTCAGGCACTGGTTACACAGGTAATTCTTATCTCAATGGGAATATAAATAGAGTCTCTCTATTCCTCCTGTTTACCTGTAGAAAACATACAGGACCTTAATACCTACCAGATTAGCCAATGGGTATAAAATGGATATAAAAATATTCAAAAGAGACCAATAGCTCAAAATGCACACAGAGCATAATTGCATAAGCATTACAGTGAGAAAGCAGGACAGAAACATTAATATGGGAAGTGCACTGCAGCCCAGCCACTTACCTCCCCCACACTCCCCAAAAAAAGCATTCAGGAACAGCAGATTGCAAAGAGCAATCACGCCAGCCACAGGTTGGCAATCACATCTTCTCCAAACAGCAATCATGGCTCCTACTGATGGACAACAACATGTGAGAATCTGTCATTTTGATATTTAAAATCTGTGGTGTGTAAAACATTGACTGTCAGTCTCAGCTGGTGGGATCTGAGTTACTGGAGAAGGAACTACAGAAATTGCTGGATCTGAAATGGACACTACAAGTCAAAACATTTATTTCTTGTAACTTTTCAACATTATTTGTCTATGTGTCAGACTGTACTGCTTATTTATTTATCTGACACTATACTTCAGTGAACAACATTTGGTCTTAGGACCTCAAAATTGGGTTTTTTTTCTGCCAAGTTCTTCTTATCAGGTATTTTTTTTAACTCTGTAAGGACCAAGAAAAAAAAAAAAGTGTATTCTTGCCTTCAGATCTAAGAGCTGAAAGGAAAGTTGTCTAAGACCTCTTGTCAGGAGAGAAAGACTATGTTAGCACCATCTTTCCTGTTCTCATCCTATATATAGTACTACTGTAATGGTAGTAATGTGATCAGTGATGCTGAAGAGGGATTAAGGGCTTGACCTAGTCAAACTTTATGGTTTCCAAGCTGGCAGTGAGAAATTACTTCCTGTGTTCCCAGTGCCAAAGAATGACTTAAATGGAGGAATTGGAATTTTTTTTTTTTTTTTTTTTTTTAAGATAAGCATAAGGAGGGAGCCCTGATGTTTTTATGAGAAGAACAGAACATCAAAAATCTTAATGGATTGTCCAGCACAAAATGTCCATGGGATGAATGAGGCCCTTAAAACATCATGGCTTGGGCTGAAGTATTGCCAGGCTTTTGAGTAGTTTCAAGACTTCACTTTCAATTTGAACTTAAAAGCAATTGCCATATTCAGAGCATGGGAAATAATGTAACCATTTGACTTCAGGGATATTTAAAAAGGGGGGGAAGGTAATTATGTGAATTTTTCTTTTTTTTTTTTTTTTTTTTATTAACAACTTTTAAATTAGTAGGCATCTTGAGAGACCAAAACCTGCTCACCCAGTGACACATCTAGTAGGGTTTCCCTCTGAACAAAGCTGGGGCACACTGCTAGTACTGAGAAGAAGGTTTCTTTCCTGTCAAGAAATCAGTAAATTTTGCATGTTCTACTGTACACCACTCCAGAGAAAGCAAACTGGTGTTTATACTGAGAATGGGAAAGAAAATGAGAGAAGCTGTCATGAAAGAAAACACCAGTGTTAAAATACAGGTGAAGACAGCATCCAAAAATGCAGCACATTGTTGCAGCAGACTAAACTCTGTTTTCTTCATCTTCTGAGAGAAGTGTCTGAGAACTGACCTGATGATGTCTAATGATG
Organism: Megaceryle torquata; assembly: GCA_024611175.1. NCBI lineage: Eukaryota > Metazoa > Chordata > Aves > Coraciiformes > Cerylidae > Megaceryle > Megaceryle torquata. The sequence goes on from JANIJG010020541.1 coordinate 198,624, forward strand.
GAGGAGCTGGAGTCATTACATGAACTGATGAAAACCTGAGTAAGCAATTTACAGATAAAGAATGGGCTAATGGAAAGATCATAAAACAAGGAAAAGGTGTTCCTTGTTAAGTGACACCTACTTATTTCAGTTGGTGTTTCTCCATTAATCCTCACAAGCTTTGGAACTGGAGCTAAATGTGCTTCTGCATAATCCTCTCCAAAGCCATCTGTCATGAAGGATATCATTTGCCATATTTCATTGCAAAGATTTAGTCATATTTGAAGCCAAAAGATCTTGGGGGGGATAACCAATATCTAGGAGAATCTGCACTTTTTTCCCATTTTCATATTGGTTCATGATGACACAACACAGCTTATGGTGGCCTCAGCACTGCTTCAAGTTATGTCACATCAGCACAACAACCATGGACACCTGGTTACACACTTCCCTCTATCAGCATGCTACCTGTAACCAGCTCTAGGCACTGCAAAGCAAAAGCAAAAGCAGCCATTGCCTTCTCTGCCAGTGCAGGCATTTCTGAGAGACGTGCCAGTCGCGCTGCAGAGCCACAGCTGAAACTTCTGCAAAAGTGCCAACCACAACAGTTGTTGTTGCTCTTGTTTGTACGTTATTGCTGCTGAATAAGTCAGTCTCCTTTAGTTGTCACAAACTTGAGCTGATTTGGCTCTCCTTTGGAGAAATAAGTAAGCTCTCTGTATTTTCATGCTATTTAAAAAAAAATAAAAATAAAAAAATAAAAAAAAGGTGGCTAGTGGCTTTTCAGGGCCATTATTTGGGGGTTTTTATTTTATTTCTTGGACATCTACTGACAAAGCCCTCTCCTGAGCAGTGTACTGGTTAGTAATTCATGAGTGTCAGGCAAATGTTTCAGTGATGAAGAGCATTGCTGCTATTGGAAGGAAAGCTGATCTGGAGTAGAGACCCATCTGTTCCTTAATAAAGTTTCGAGGCAATGTTCCATTTCTACCTGGAAGGCAAGCCTAGAGACAGAAAATAATAATTTTTGATGAGATATTTAGATAACTGTCAGAGACTAGGGCTTCTTATAATCGGCAGTATCAACTACTTCTATTCCTCGTGCTTTAGTGGTTTGGACTTGTCACAGAAAATTCATCTCTGGGAGGATACATCTGTGAGTGCCACAGCATATAAGATTGATCAACTTCAGCTATTGCTTTGCTGTGTTCAGTTCTTTTTCTGGATATATATAGTCAGTGAGCTAGGCGGTCAATTTTTCCCTTTTTTTTAGACCACTGATTACTTCCTACTCTTAAGGCATAAAAAGATGATGATAATTTACACAGACATTGGACACTATCCAGAATTTGTGCTGGAGAAGATGGTGTGTCCATGCATCCGTTTGAGCACCTAGAATTGAAACAAGCTGCAGACTCTGCAGAGTTTTCTGCACAGTAAATTTGAATTTTCAGGATCTAAATAAATATGAAATTCATTCCACTGAATGACAGGAATGGGAAAGTAATCATTGCAAGAAAGGGAAAAGATAAAATTCTGTCGCTCTATGGTGCCTTTCACGAGAGGATTTTACTCATGTTAATGAGGTCTTGTAACATAATAGTGATACTGAATTTCTTACAGAGGGTGAATTCTGGATTTGCAGAGATGTGTGGCATAAAGTCATAGTGCTGAGGGCAAAAGTGGAGTTTGGGTAACAGCTTGGCAGTCCAGAGTTGTGGTCTTTTAAACTAGCCATTAAATTGTCTTGATTTAAGGGAAGAAAAAGAGCAGCTTCCTGAGGCTTTATTGCTTTGCTGTATGTGCCAACCTCCCCTCTACAGGAAGGTTATGCAAAATCAGCCAAAGTGGGGAAGGGACCATGTCTGCTCAGCCTTGTTTTAATTACCCTTCTGAAGGGGCTCAGGAGTTGGAGCTGTACCTGTTTTAGGGTCTGTGCTCCATGGTACATCAGAAGTGGTCAGCACCATCCATCACAGTTAGCAGAATTAATGCATACAAGAAACAAACTCTGGGCTGGTTGGGTGAGGTTTTGCAAGGTCCTTCTAGCACAAAAGCAATGCCAAGAGGCAGGGAGTCGAGAGCTCCAGTCCTTTGTACTCCCTTGAGCTGGGCTGATCAGTTTTCAGCAACATCTACATTACAGGAAGGTATATTAACCGTTTATTTGATTTTCTCTTTTCCAACACACTGTTAGCTGGGGGATACTGCAAAATATAATTGCTCATGCCAGTATCATTTTTGCCTGCAGATTTCATTCACGCAGTTTCATTCTTTGCTTCCATCTCCTCCCCCTCCCCAGCTGACAGAGCCAGGATACCCTTACTGCACTTCACAAACAGTGTAAGCCTAATTATAGATTTTTTTTCAGTCTGAATCTTAGCAAGTTTAAGTGGAAGACAAAATATTTAGTTTCTACAAATTAATGAGGACAAGAGAGCACACATCTTTTGTATGTCAATTAGCAACATATGGTGTAAGGCTTGCAAAACAATCAAATGATCAAACAATAAAAAATGAAAGCATATAGCAGTTTCTCCCTCTGTTATTAGCTAAATATAGCATGTGATGCTTGTTTTACATATTTTCCAAGCAGCTTGTAGAACACCTGCAAGCACATAGGTATTGTTTTATCAGAGTAAGCAGCAGGTAGATTTTGTATATAAACCATTATGTCTTGCTTCTTTTAAACAGTTAGAATTATATTTAGGAAAAAAAAAAGACATCAGACAGTTTGCAATTTTTTTTTATTTTATTTTTTCATAAAATGATAGGGGAGACAGTGGAGCAGTTTTCTTAAAACCTTTCCACCTTCCTTTTTTTGTTCACCAACCAAGCATTGGGGTTTTTTTCTATATACAGAGGCAGTAAAGGGAAATGGGAAGGAGCTGGGGTAATCTTGCTTGTTGCAGCCCCTGTGGTGCTGCTCCCGTGAGCAAGATCTCCATCCAAAGCAACGTGCATCTCTTTCTTATTCTCACTTCTGAACCTGGCTCATGAACCCAAAAGAGGCAAATTTTTTCATTAACACTTCTGAAAATCTGGTCATTTATTTAAATGTGAAATATAAATTAGGACTTGTATTGAAATCTGGCTGTAAAGCCTGGCGTAGCTTTGTTATACAAAACCTTTATTAGTCTCATACTAAGACCTATCTGTAGAAAAATCTCCCTATTACTAGAGATAGCTATGCTCTTTGTAGATAATATATGTGCATCCTCAGATCCTGATTTTCTAAGGTTATAAATCCAATACTCCAAAGCACAGCAGCAAATATAGTACTTGAAAACACACTTTACTGCTGCTGATGATGAAAAATAGTATTCACTGGTTTCAGCAGCAAAACTGCTGCTTGATCCACTTTACCTAGATGCCTAAATTGTAAAGTGAGTTTATTTGCCTGCAGAAATACCTGCAGTATGATGCCAAGGGACTGACGAGAAGGACAGATGGGGGTTACTGGGCCATGAAGATCAGGAGGAACAGAAGAAAACTGAAATGTAAAAGAAGGATGTGGGTGCAAATGGCCTTCTTTTGCTGTGACAGTTTATGGGATGGGGATAATTGATGGGAGGCATCACCATGTAGTGCACAAAACCATTCCCACAAGAAAGGAATATTTGGGGATTTTGGGTACCAGCAAACCATAATGGAAGCTCAGAGGTCTTAAAAGTAAAGAAAAAGGTAGGAGATAGGAGCATTGTTGCAATAAGTAAAGCTAAAGATGGTTGATTTTCCCCCACAAACCCCAGAACTACATATCTCACCATGCCTCTCTTCCAGCCATCTCCACACTTTCTGAACTGTCCTTCAACTGAATCCCATCTGTCAGGGGCAAGAGAGGAATTTGGAAGAACCCAAGGTATTCCCAGAAGTATACCAGAATGCAGGAAAGCAGAGGAGGAAGTGACATGTAAGAAAACAACAGAACAACTTAATATCCCGGAAAAATACCAGATTATAAAAATCATAATGTGATAAACCAACTGTTCTGTTTGGGGGTCTGTCATGACAAGCTGTGGGTTGAAGAGGAGATTGCCTGGAGTGACAAATGCTAATATCTTCAGTTATGGCCTCTATAAAATGAACCAGGACATTATTTCCTCTCTTTTCATATTGCATGGACAGATTCTGAGGTAAGACAAGAGTAAGTGCAAGAAGAAAAAAAAAGACCCAGCCACTGAGCTCTAGTATGGTACAGACCTTCGGTTACAGAGGAGGCAGGCAATGTGGCAGCCAGAGGAACTGCACTGCAAAGAGAGGCAGAGGAGAGGAGGCAGCAATGCCACACAGCCATTGCCCTGTGCTCCAGGGACAGTCTCAGCACAGACAGGAAAGTTCAGCATCTGTGAACTGAGGACATGTCAGGATCAACGGCAACAGGAGCAGTGATGCTGTGCCTCTGTGGCAAGAGTGAGCTATGTTTCTGATGCAAAGATATCCATCATAGAATAACTTCTTAGTGGAAAGAAAGCCAGCTAGCTTTCTCAGCTGCTCAAGGTTAAGTCCAGATAGGGAATATAATACTGTCCTTGACTATACTGCAAAGGAAAAATTACTTTGGTGCCTTGTCACAGAGTTCAGCCATCTCCAGTAAGTAATCATAGCGTAAAATCATGCCTGGTTTGTGCAGTGAGGTCAGGGAGCCCAAGTGGATTTTGGGTGCCTATCCATTGAAAAACTAAACTGAAAACAACATGTTTATATAGATGTCATGTTTTAACCCCAGCAGCAACTAAGCCCTGCAGAGCTGCTCACTCACTCCCCCTCAGCAGGATAGGGGAGAGAATCAGAAGAGTAAAAGTGAGAAAACTCGTGGGTTGAGATAAAGACAGTTGAATAGGTAAAGCAAAAGCTGCATGCACAAGCAAAGTGAAACAAGAATTCATTTACCACCTTCCAAGGTAAGCAGGTGTTCAGTCATCTCCCAGAAAGCCAGGCTCCATCCCACGTAATGGTGACTTGGGAAGACAAATGTCATCACTCTAAATGCCCCACCCTCTTCCCCCAGCTGTATATGCTGAGCATGACACCATCTGGTCTGGAATATCCCTTGGCTCAGCTGGGATCAGCTGCCCCAGCTGCATCCCCTCGTAGGTCCTTGGGCATCCCCAGCCTGCTTGCTGGTGGGGTGAGGAGTGGAAAAGGCCTTGGCTCTGTAAGCTAAGCAACAGCTAATACATCCCTGTGTTACCAATGCTGTTTTCAGCACATATCCAAAACATAGCCCTGTATTCTGAAGACAATTAACTCTATCCCAGCCAAAACCAGCACAGCAGGCCACCAATTAGCTATTTAATTATAATAGCTTTCACTCTCTGCATACAGAGTTGGATTTGAATTAGTGATCAAAGGATCTATAGCTCATATCAGTAGCATAAAGCAAATATTCTGGACTGGTTTAGCTCATACAAGAGATTAAACATTTCTCTTTAGACAATGTGATTTCTTCTTTCTTTCTTGTACAATCAGAAATAAAAAATTCGTTTCCTCTTTGTTGTACCATGAAATCTCCCTTTTCTAATGAGTATATGAACCAGTCATTTCACTCTTAATAGGCCACTTACTGAATTTGATGGAGGAGATAATTAAATGTGACAGATATTCGCATACATCTATCTTAACACTAGCACTCAAACATTATAAAAGCCATAACATTCTCTTAATGAAATATAGCTGAACATGAGAAAAACACATTACAATGTATCTGAAAACAATTGCAAAATTTAGAGATAAACACTTTTAACACTTGATAAACCTTTACAGATTTGGTATGTACAGCAGACATAGCAGCAGCAAACAAAAAGCCTTTTTGAAGTAGATGAAAGCTGGAGATAAATTTGTTTGGCATCCAAGCAAGAAAGAATGAGTTTGTAGGTCCGAGAGAATATATGCATTATAACTACTGAAGCAAGAGAGGGGCTTTTTATAACTTGTAAAGTAAATGCCAAGGAAAATTCATTTAAATAAGCCCTTTCAAGACTTCAGTGCTGAATTTCTGTGGCCATCAGAGCCAGGCCTTGTGTTCCTGGGTGTTGTTAAAAGGCTGGGCTGCATGGTGAAAAATGTCGGGAAATCAGCTGGATCGATAGCTCCCAGGATTTTCTCCATTCAATCTCAGTCATGCTCTATTCACCCAGCTGGATTCTTGGCACTTACGCTTAGCCCATTTAACTGAGGGACAAGGAGATGTTATGCAAGGTGGAGAGCTAATTATAAAAGCATTCAGAAGCTATGGAAATGGGATGTTTCTTAGGGCTCATGAGATGACAGATACAATCAAGTGCTCTGCCAGAAAACCACTGGTGTGCAACTGTGCACCAAAGCCAGTGCAATGGGAAGGGAGCATCAGGGAAAGGTGATGCTCCCCCTTCTCACTTGACACAGCATTGATGCCACATCAATCCAAGTACTTGTTGAGTAGCAGCTCTGGAGAAGCTTAAGCAATTGAACCCTCATGATGGGTTGAAGATACCAGAAAAGAAAATAGTAATTAAAAATAAAAACCCCAACTTTGCACAACTCCGGTGAAAGGGAACTGAAGAGGAAGACCTCCTTGTCAGGAGTGAAAATGTTGAGAACCCAAGAATCCTCAGACACTTAGATTTTTCTTCGTATGGTCCCATCCACAATGCTAAGCAGATCTAATTTAGTCTGTTTGTAGTCTTTATTATGATGAACAGCTAAAACATTTCAGAGCTTGATGACTTCTTGTGTCTTTCGTCTGAAAGTGGGAAACATTCCCAAGTCTGAAGCTGCTCAGTTTACACATCATTCCCTGGGTAGGGGAGGATGGCAGATGCCAGTGAGATACAAGTGAAAGTGTGGGAATAACTGAAGCAGAGAAAGGGCAAAGGCAATAGTTATTTATTGTGGCTGTGCACTTTATGCTGACTTTAAAAGAATGGTAGTGTTACTGATGATTATTTATATTATATGACTATTTATACTTTTTCAGTATTTCCTATCTTTTTGACTTTGTCATGCAGAGTTCCCTACTTTGTCCCGAGACCTACTGTGGAGCAGGCAATGGCAGACATATAAAACATGGACTTTATGCTAGTGATCCATATATGTTGAACAGTATTTCAGTTGGATAAAGTGATGCTCTGGGCTCATCTGGGACTCCTCTCCAAGGCTCATGATGGGCTTCACTTTAAATGTTATGTTCTTTGAAAAGTACATGCCTGCCTTCCTGTGGGGAAGGAACTGGTTTAAGTATTGCTAAGACTGCTGTCTTGTCTGACTGCATTTTATGTTGCTGTGGTTTGACTGCCTGAATTCAGAAACCATGCCAAGATCCAGCTGATCTGAAGGGTAATAACCTCCTTTTCCTACTTAGGGACAATTCTTTCTCAGACATCTGCAGAATCACTACCCACTCCTTAAATTTGTTTACAAGGGATGCTTTGTTTACATGGTATTTAGATTGTAATTCTCCTCTGGGGGAAAAAAAAATCACATCATTTCAGGGCTGCAAAACCTGTTTCTAGTACAGATAAACTCTCCCGTTCCTCCTCTGCCTCTAAGGATGTTGGTCCTTCTAGGAACCTCTCTTGGGTTAAATGGTTCAATGAGCAGCTTCTGATGGAGATAAGTACTTATCCCACAGTTTTACTTCAAGACCTGAATATGAGGTTCCAAGGCAACGGTTGAGCTCTGTCATGCAAGCAGTTGGTACATGCCCTCTCAGATGATTACTGCCATTAGAACCCAAAAGTCAGCATTATAAATAGAAATAGACATTGTGGAATGGAGCAGTGCCTGGCGGTTGCATGCCTTGTTCCAGGAGCAGAGTTCTCAGAGCTGAGTGAGATGCCTGAATACCCTCTGGGGTGAATGGAGAGGATTAAATGCCTCAGTATGAGATTCAAAGCAGGCAGCAAGTAAAGCAGGGAACACTTAAGCCTGCCTTAGGAAATACTAAAGAGAGGGGTGAATTTGAAATCCTCCATATATCCTGGGTTTAGCATTGACCCACTTCCATGAGATAGCAGATGCTGTGAAAATGGGATTCAGAGCCCATAACCCCTTTCCAGAATTAATTTGTCACTTTGAGTAAAAGACTTCTGCTTGCTGTTGATGCCAAGGTCAGAAGCCAGATGGAGTGGGAAGTGGAGGCAGTAACCACAACCCCCGTTGATAGTAGCTTAGTAGGTAAAAGACATGCTGGGGAAGCTGGAAAGATGTGAGTTCCTCCTCAAGTCTGAAGAGGCAAAACCACATCTTGCCCTTTCCAGGAGGGTACCCATTAACCTCAGGGCCACTTTCTCTTTTTCCTTTTGGAGTAACAGTACAGCAAAGATTCATGGGGCCAGAGATGGAGAAGGGAAATAAGGCAAGGAGTGGCAAATAGAAATGTGCATCATGATCCCTTCTTCAGTAACTCGCTGAAAAGTGAGGAGCTTTAGCTGCTTGTATGGACATGTAGCTTTATGTTTCACTCACCTCTGTCATGTAAAGAAGAATGCAGCAGGTCTAATGGTAAGAGGAAACAGTGCTTTGATCATGGAGAAAATTGATTTCAGGCCACATGAGTGGAGAGAGGCTATGGGGCAAGAGGGAGAAGGTGGTGGAGAGAAGCCAGACATGGCAGCTGCAGGCACCATGAATGTGCTTTCGTTACCAAGCTCTCATCTTGCACTATGAAAGCCTTTGGATGAAATGCTTAAACCAGCAGCCTCTAGCTATTAGCTGAAGATTTTATTAATTTCCATGTATGCACCCTTGCAGAAGCTTGAATTTCTTTCTATCTATCTCCTTCAGCCCCAGTGTCCTCCAGCCCTCTCCCTACACTCTGGGTTGGCAGCACTTCCCAGCTTGTGTTTTTGGGGAATACAGTCCACACACTTCTCCTTGTGTTTCTATCATTAATAGGAAAATTCAGCAGGACCCATGGCAGGCATGACTTTTACTCTCCCTCCTCCTCTCATGACTGCTTTTAGTGAAACAAATCAGTGCCACTTAAAAGCTCCCCACTTTCCCAGCATCCAGAACAACTTGTACTGGCTGCTTTATAGACTCTGAGATAGATAAGACGAGCTGCATTTCCTTTTCTTAATCTATTGCTTTGGTGGTGTTTTCAAACAAAATAGCGGGATAGTTTGGCATGAGCTATTCTTAGTAAATCTTAGTTGCATTTTCTGTTTTTCACTCACAAAAATGTTTGGGTTTTTTTCCACAATAATTATCTCTGAACCTCACACAGGGGCCGTACCAGTAATGGAGAAACTTTTTGGTATGCTGTGACAAATACATACCTTTTTTAAGCATAGTAATTCTTTCTCCCTGGTGGCATCTCAAATCACCCTGTGTGCCAAACCTGATTGAATGACCAATGGTTTCCCATCCTGGCTTAAATAAAAACACCTACATTTGCCTCTGTGATACTTTATTTGCTATTCTCCAGTCACACAGGTCTCGTACTGGTTTGAATAGTTTATTGCTGGACCTGCAGTTTGTTTTGCCAGTTCCCTCTGAAGTCTGGGATGGAAATTATCTAGCCCCCCTCTTATAGATGCATTAAGGTTTTTTCTTTAAAGGAATCTTAAAAATGCAAACAAACAGTAATGGGGAAAAGTAAGCTTTTTGGTCTTCTTGAGTGAAGGGATTTTTTTCTTTTCAAAGTACTGATACGAGGAGGTTAATGTGTCACTATAAAAGAAATGTGGCACTCTGCTGTTCTCTCACAGAATACATTACTTAAATTCTCACTATGAATTTACATCTTTTTTTTCCTGAAATGTAGTTTGGCACTTAGTGGGAAATGAATCTTAAATATTTTGAAAGTATAATTTAACATCTCAGCAAAACCTTGAATTGTGAATTGTGCTTTATAGAAACTTTAAGAGGCAGCTGAAGCTGACTTTAAAAAAGAATAGAGAATTGCATCTTTAGGTGGTGCTTTAGCTGCAGATAAGTCTCCTGCAGTTTTGAAATACAGTGTTTATCCAATTGTGTACTTGAATTTACTCCATAGATTGTTCTTTGGGTGATTTTTATTTTGAATGAATTTTTGGGTTTTGTTTAAGTATCATATATATGTATGAATATAAAATGTTATATGCTACCAAGAAGTAATTTTTAACTAAACCACAGCAAAAATCCATGAGAAATCCCAACATGATACTCTAGAAAAAGCAAGATGTACAACTTAGAATTGTTCATCTTGCACAACTTATCATTGTTCATCTATATGATTTTTAATTTCTGGAGACACGTCTAAACCATGCAAGTCAACTCTGTAAGACTTGAGACAGAACTGGTGTTGAACTTGTCATTCTCTGCTTCTCTCATCTGATTTGTTAAGAATAATCTGCCCTTCTGCTTATAGCAATTTTACATCAGTATAAATTGATGTTCACATCAATCAATCAAATCAGAAACTAGGGGTGCTTTGAGTATAGAGCTGGGAAGCCCAGAACATTCACAGGGGGAAAAAAAAAAAAGTAGTTTTACTCTGTATAGAGCCATTACTGGATGTCCTCAAGCCATTGTTCATGTGCACAAAAAAAGCCCCCTGCAAAAGCACTCATTCATCTTTTATTTCTTTTTACAGTGAAATAATATCAGCTTGTCCTAGGGCTTGACAGCTTCTGATGGACTTAAATGCAGTGAAAAAGTGCAGCTCTTGCAAGGACTTCAGGATCCCAGAGATGTGGGTGCACTGGGGCACATTGAACTTGGCAGGCTTACCTGAATGGAGTGCTCTCCCACAGTTGGTACTTGCTTGATGGTTAGTGCTTGGCATTAAATGTGATCATTATGTTTCCTCCTGAAGGCCTGATCCAATATCCATTAAGTCAATGGAAATCTTTCTTCCAGCTTCAACAAATGTCGTTTCAGTTCTTGGAGGTGTGCCTATTTTCAACTCTGGGCTTGATAGCGTGTTGAGTGTGCACTGGAAGGGGTTGGATTATAGTAACCTTCCCTCTGGACTAATTAATTGTTTTACTTTTCAATTCATTAGCAACAGTCATTCAGGTCTTGTTTGCAAACAAGAAAAAAAAAAACAAAAAACCCCCAACTGCAAGCTTACAAGACTTGGTTTGTGAGACTGAAATCGATGTGTGTATGCTACTTCCAGTAATGATGCTGGTTCACACCAACCTGCATTTCCCCTTAAACCCAGTTAGAATATGTTACATGTTACATAGATTAATTACACATTATACAAAGGATCTTCTTATTTTTCATTATTTCAGTATCATCTTCATATGGGAAACAGGCCTACACAGTAGCATCTTTCATTCAATAAGATAACTTCTTGTTTTTCTTTTCCTGTTATAAAAATGAACAAATCTTGAATGCCTCCTTTTACAGAAGCTCTATCTATTTTCATCTTTTTTCATTTTCTTGGCATTTCCCTGGATTCTGTCTATTTTTGTGGTTTCTTTTTTTGAAACAAGAATGCCAAAATTAGGCATATACAAGGTTACTGAGAGACTTGTACTTCTGTTTCATAGTCTCACCCCTGGGTTGGTCTGCATGTGCTTACTCAGGAGGTTTTCCTTTCACAGGATGGATGCGCCTCTATTTATTTCTTCTAATCAGGCTGAGTCAAGCACATGCTCCCTTCTGCTGGAACTCTTTCCTCTCTAAAATTGTTTTGGCTGAGGCTTTATTAGGTTTTTAGATCTATGCTACTCACCCTCTTGTTCAAATCTGCTTTTGGGCTTTTGTTTTTTATGCTTGTCTCCCATCAGTCCTTTTAAAATGAGTAAGTGTCAGAGCTATGTGATTTATTTTTATTCTTGCCATCAGTTTCTGCTAACAGAATGACCTATTCAAGAGCATGTTCCTTTGCTTGACTTTCTTTTCTTTCCCACCATAAGAAATAAATGCGTATGAGAAAGTTTGGAGCTTTGACACTAGGAGCAAAAGGGAAGTAGGGGATCCAAGAGTCCCCAGATCAGAAGAGGAGACACATCCAAAAGAACTGAATTTCAACTGCACACTGATTTCTGAGGCTCCTATTTTGCAGCTAAAGCAACAAAAGAAAAGCTGGGGGTGGAGGGAAAGGAAAGGAGTGGAGGGAAATGAGAGCATTGTAGAGGGCAAGAAAACTCTTTGTATGTGGGATATAGCTTTCAGCTTAATTTGAATGATAATTGGAAGCAGGATGCAATGGGGGAAAGCAGACAATAAGAATAAAACAAACCAAAAGACTGACCAGGCTAAACATGAAGAGAAATGAACAAGTGGTTTTAAAAATCAAAGGCAGAGATGGTATAAGGTTGGAAAAGCACTTCCTCTGGTCATTCTAGTAGTTCAAAAAAGTTTTGTTCAAAATCCTAACAAAATCAATCAGCATATGAGAATTCCTATCAGAAGGAAAATCCTGGAGAAATTAATTTGGATAAATCAAACTGTGTTAGTTTGATGATCCAGTGCAAGGAAGAGCTGACAGCTGCGCTGTTGTAGGAAGAAATCTGGGCTGGAAGGGAAGGGATGGACCTTAAATTCTGACAACCCTGGACTGAGTCGAGGCACCCAATATTTGGGGGCTCAAAATTTCAGGCATCTTCAGGATCTGTGTTATGGGTATCCTTCTGGAGACAAGGCCTCCAGGCTGCAGGGTGAGCTGAGATGCCTGGACAGGGCTTTCTGTAGACAGGGAGATGCTTCTATGTTGCCAAACTGGGCACATCAGCACCTCAGCAGTCAGCTAAAATCTGGCAGAACAGAACCAAACCCCCATGCATTTATATGAAACCTGGCTCATTTTGGCAAATGGACATTTTCTGATGAAAAAGTCCAAAATCTTCACTTGTCCTATTTTATGTTATTCTGACCAGTGCACTGCTGCAGCAGAAAACAGAAATATGGGAAAACATGTGATGATATGAGATGCTTCTCCTCACTGTCTCCAGACCATGACACTTACTGAAGTGAATTCTCTTATGCCATGAAAAGATAAACAGCTATATTTGATGAATTTCTGAGCTCAAAATATCGAGTAGTAGAGAATTAGTTTATTGCAGACCCAGGACTCGGACATCTCCATCCTCCCTACCTAACTTTATTAAGCTGTGTACACCTGTGATCTGGATTTCATTATACTAAAGGGGTGGTTGTCAAAGATGGGAGCTTAATTTGCCTCTCCATCTGCATCAGCAAATGTCTGTGCATGGTCTTTGATATCCATATGCAAGTATCAACTAGTTAATTGCAAGAAATCTGAGTAAAAGTCTCCAAAATACTAATGAATTACAGCTCTAATTCAATTTATCACGTCCATGCTAAGGGCAGCTTTGATGATCTCTCTGTTGATATCGGTGAAGTACTCACTGGCTGAGTACTTCCCAAAGTGAGCTGAGGTTATGCACTCAGCCTCATAGACAGCAAACATATAAAAACTGTTTTCCTTCCCTAGGGTTTAATTTTGATGTCCTAGATGTCCTGCCTTCTGAAGCACATCAAAGCATGCTGAGAAACAGCAAAGGGAGAAGTACAGAACCCAGGTAGGCAGCAATACATTGGACTGCACTTCTCATATGCACTTCCTGAGCCAAATCTGGCCACCTGCATTTTGCTCAGCATTTTGGCTTGTGAATAGAGAATATTTGCAGCTGGGTAATTAAATCTATTTGTACTTATCTGCATATGCATATTTTTCAGGTAGAAGTTAAGCATCCATCTTGCAAAATGTAACCTTTGATTTATAGAGGAGATAGCAGTAGTTATTAAAATAAACATTATTTGCATATCAAAATACAGTTTTCTTCAAGGTTTTCTCTTGGATTTTTGACATTTTTGATGGAAATTTGGCCCCAAATATCTTCAGCAAAAGCAACAGCAGTCAGTGGCTAGAAGGAAATACAGCTCTTAAAATGTGTATGTGCAGATACATGGCAATTTACCACACATCTGGTGTTCCCACAGTACTGAGGTCATAACAAAACAGGTGAACTGTGACGTTCCCTTGACTTTTTTCTTCTGAATCCCTAGCCAATTATATTTTTTATTTATTTTTATTTTTCTAAGTGCAATGTACATAACATTTAGAGAGCATTCACAACTGCATCACTACAAAGAAGTGACCCTAAGATGTGTAGTACAGAGATCAGCTACGATGATCTAATGAACCTGAAGTCTGTAAATTTATGAAACTGCTCACAACAGGAAACTCAGCAGTGGGCAGCTGTTTGTGTGAGCTGTTATATCATAGAATCATAGAATGGCTTAGGCTGGAAGGGACCTTAGATATCATCTAATCCAACCTAGAGATCATCTAATCCAACCTCCCCACCATGGGCAGGGACGCCTCTCAGCTAGACTAGGTTGCTTAATCCCTCATCCATCCTCACTGGCCTTGAACTCCTCCAGGGAGGGGAATCCACAACCCCTCTGGGCAATCTATTCCAGAGTCTCACCATCCTCATTTTCCTAAGATCCATTCTAAACCTATTTTCCCTCAATTTAAAACCATTTCCCTTCATCCTATCTCTGGACACTCTTGTGAAGAGTCCCTCTCCAGCCTTCCTGTAGGTTCCCTACAGGTATTGGAAGGCACTTATAAGGTCCCCCCTTAGTCTTCTCTTCTCCAGGCTGAACAATCCCAAGTCCCTCAGCCTATCCTAATAGCGGAGCTGTTCCAGCCCCTGGATCATCTTTGTGTCCCTCCTCTGGACTCATTCCAACAGATCTATGTCCCTCTTATGGTGGGGACACCAGAACTGGATGCAGTATTTGAGGTGGGGTCTCACAAGAGCAGAGTAAAGAGGGAGAATCACCTCTCTTGACCTGCTGGACACACTGGATGCATCAAGATACAGTTGGTCTTCTGAGCCGCATGAGCTCAGTGCTGGGTCATGTTGAGCTTCTCATCAATCAACACCCCCAAGTCCTTCTCTTCATGGCTACTCTCAACCCACTCTGTACCTAGTCTATAATTGTGCCTGGGATTGGCCCAGCCCAGATGCAGGACCTTGCACTTTGACTTGTAGAACCTCATGCAGTTTGCATTGCTCCATTTCTCAATCCTGCTGAGGTCCCTCTGGAGGGCAGCCCTTCCCTGAAGTGAGTCCACTGCACCACACAACTTGATGGTGTCGGCAAACTTGCTGAGAGTGCCCTCGATGCCATTGTCCATGTTGCTGACAAAGATGTTGAACAGCACTGGACCCAGAACAGATCCCTGAGGAACTCCACTTGTCACTGGTCTCCACCTGAACATCAGGCCATTGATCACAACTCTTTGAGTGGGGCCTTTAGCCGGTTCCTTATCCACTAGGTGGTCCATCCATCAAGTCCACATCTCTCCATCTTAGAGACAAGGATATAGAAGATATTAAAGTATCTCTGTTAATGGTCATCATTCTCAAATGGGAACACACTTGTTAGCAATACAGGAGATTCAGTTTTGAAACTAGTCACGGTATATTATACAATATATAACAATGGAAGCAACCAGGAGAGCCATTTTGTCCCATGTTTTGGCAGAGTTTTAATTCACAGTTGATTTATAACATGATCATGAAGACTTGAAAGTCCACAGACTGGATGTCAGCCTGAGGAAAACTTTTGATACTTTACATTAAATATAGTTTATTGTTGGCCCATACTAAAGGTATAGAGAAGCAAGGACAAAAATAAAACAAAAGTTGCTGTCTTCTGGCAGTTTTGTGGCAGTTCTAAGCATCTTCTGAGCAGGGTTCACAAATTACATCCTACTGACAAGCTGAACTATTATAAAATATAAACAAACTGAGGGAAGTTTTGGTTTTGGCATTGTCTTTCTTTGGTTTTCAAGGATTTTTTTTTTTAAGGATTTACAGTTTAAACCCATGAGTAGTGCTCATGCCTCTTTTGAAGCTTGAAATGTGTCAGCTGAACACAGGCAATAATTTATAAAGCAATCTTACCACTTCTGTACCTCTCCACCCCTTTCTCCCCAAGAGCCCAGATTCTGGCTTCACAGTGAGCAGCACCTTGGTGCAGTCCTCAGTACCTCTCAGGCTGTCCCATGCCCACTCAGAGCACCAGGTGGGTGATTAGAAATACTGTGAGAGTACCATGGAAGGACATGGAGCATCCAGGAAGCTCCCCAGAAACCAGACCCTGCCGAGTGGGTCCTCTGCACACCCCACTGAAGTCTCTTTTTTCTTTATCCCACCAGTCCTATAGCAGTGTGCTGGCTGTGGGCTGCCCTCACACTACCCTTCAACTTTCAACAGCCACCACCTATCACCAGCTGGAGCACGATGACAGTTCTTTGTTCGGGAGCTGGGACTGCAAACAAACCTTTTCACAGATGCCTCTCCTGATGTCTGGGAGGAGCTCAATATCAGGTCAATGGAGCACACAGATTAGCTGTGTGTGGCATCAGGTGACATCTCAGATGTGCAACTTCCAGTTGATAACAGGCTGGTAACAAAGAGGGCAAGATAACTTTTCATCCAGGTGAGTGAAGCAGTATTGTCCACCACATGCCCTGCTTTACCACATTCTCTTTACTCTCTTATTGGAAGCAAACAATTCTAGGAGTTAAAATCTTCCACTACATTAATGCCATTTACATCCCTGGTGATCCATGGGGCTCTGATTTTTGTATTTATGGCCAGCTGTTTAAAGTCCGTTGCTATGTTGTTTTTAGTGCCTGACCATGGCTTGATTGCCCATTACCGAGGCAATCATTTAGTTCTTTGTATTCAGTGAGCACCACAGATTAGAAGATGAAGAGATTCCTTTTGCCATTTACCAGTTGTGAAGTTTCTGCATGTTAAATACATGATTCTGAGGTAAATTTGTAATCTCATTCTTTTGCCACCGCAAATAAGAGTTCTCAGATTTTTTCCATTAATTACTATTTCTCATTTTTAGATGTGGATCTAAACATTTAGAATATCGCTTATGAAAGCCCAAGGTATGAATATGAATGGATGACTAATCCTAGTAAACACAGAATTCGCAGCATAGGAGTTGTATCAGCAAATGTAAGTTAGGCAGCCTCTTAGTACCTGTGCCAGAAAAACGCTGCTGTTGTACCCTCCAGGCAAATGGTGGTGAGCAAGTGGTACAGTCACAGATCCAAAAGGCTGACACAGAGGCTTCTGCAGTATGGAAAGGCTCAGGGTTTGAAACGTTTGCCAATGAATGTCCTGTGAAAAGGGTAAACTCACAGCACAGTTCATTCCCTTTGTGTAAGGTATAATGGGGGCCACAGGGAAGACCCCAAGCACTGAGTTTTAGCTATTTGCTACTTGTCATACCACATTTTCTTCTAGCCTTTCACCGCCGATGTAGAGGTGCATCTATTTATCGAGAATGGTAGAGGATTTGTTTTTTTAATCCCAACAGAGCTGTCCCAACAGCACAGCTGGTAAGGAGGGCAAAGCTACTGTTATTCATGGAGCCCCAGCTCCAAGCTGAATCTCTGCCTTGGTCAGCTCCAGGATTGCCAGAGCGACCCACAGACAGATGGTAAATGAAGGGACCCCTGCTGCCCCCAGAACAGTAACCAGGGGACAAAAGGCAGCATCGCCCTTTTCTGTGCAATAGCCTTGGGCTGGAGCACCCTGCAGGAAACCAGAGCTCTGTCTTCCTCTCCTACCAGCCTTCAGGATTCAAGGTGGGTAAGAGAGTGAGATTCCCCAATCTGAGAATATTTCTGCAATTCACATAAAATCAGGTGAAATAAGGAGCTACCTCTGAGGCAAGAACAGGAGTCTGGAAGCCTGGAGGACGGAAAGAATGGGACAGGTTTGGTCCTTAGCTGCATGACCAAAAAGTGGCTTCTCTATTTTGCTTATGTTTCACTCCCTGAAAGCTGCGTAGAAGGATTTAGAGCTGCCTGAGTAGTCTGTGATATTCTCACTGTAGCTCGAAATTCATCTAATTATTGACTCTTGCAGAAGGGGTTTAATGGAGAAAGGCAGTATCTTTGACCAGAGTATTTGCACTAAAACCCTTGAAGATCAATGAGCCAGAGTGATCAGACAATTCCAGTTGCTTTTGCGGACTACATTCATCTTACAAGCCAGCCTTAAAATTTGGATTTCATACATTAGTCAAAGTCCACATGCACCCAGTCTTTATGTATTTCTTCTTGCTTGAAAAGTCTCTTCATTGCTTTTATGGCTGCTGTAATAATAAAGTTAGCTTCTTAAAATGCACAGTTGGACCACCAAAGCTGTACGTGTTAAGCAAACATTTTGGAGCAAGTCGGTTTGGCGTAAAACAGATACTGACAATTCCAACTAGAAATGTCTCTCCTGCAGGAGCTCCCAGGAGTTAGGAAATTAGACATAAATGCTGCCATCTTGCATGACATGGAGGAGCCTTGGAACCCTAGGAAAACGCTTCTGTGGTGTTGTTCCTACCAATGCTGCAGTGAGTGACTTAAAATAGGGGTTTGCAAACTGTCAGGATGTATAGATACAGAGCACAAGGCTATATGATTTTTCCTCTCTGCCTGGCTGCTCTGCTGGATTAAGGTTATAAGAAATTATTAGCCTACATAGGCATATGAGGCATTTATGTATATGTTTACATATTTAAATACATATAAATACACACATGCACATATTTCAGTTAGTATTCAATGCCAATAATTAACATTTATAAGCTGTGAGGGGCTCCCTGAGCTAGTCACAAGTTTGAGGGTGTCTGCAGGCTCATGAGCACGCTGCAATCACCAAAAGATCCTCAACTGCTGGAGCAAAAAATTCAGAAGCATCCAGCATGAAAATGAGAGAGTTTTGTAAACCCATCTCCTTTCTGCTCACTGCATCCTCCAAAAGTGAGGCATCATCTCCAGGTTTCTCCCTCTGCAGCCAGTTTGGGTGCTTTTGGGACTAGATGAGATCTTACACTTTGAGCAAGTCTCTGCAGGTGTGTGATTGCTGCAACTTGTACGTTGGCTCTGACCACCTCCCATTCCTGCACCTTCCCCTGCCTCAGTACTTATTGTTGCTCTCACAAAGAAACAGCTTTCCTCTCTCTGACCAAGGCAGGATGTGCAGCCTTCATCTCTCCGATTAGTCACATCCTTCTATTGGAGCAAAACTTGCACGTGCCTAGTCTGGTGCTGGCAAAGCAGTTCAGAGGTAGCGACAGTCATGCAGGGGTGCTGGGATGGGAAGTGGGACAAGGGTCTGGCTTTTCTCCCTTCTTGATGGCAGTGAATGTTCTTTGGTCTGTTTTCTGCCATAAATGCCTGCCCCTTGCATTTCTCGTGCTGCTGCTTTAATTTTATATTACTTCTGGACTAATGTAGTCCCAAAGGTTTTGAAAGCTTGAGCCTGAGCTATCAATATCTACTCTCTATGTAATCAGGAGGGGAAAAAAAAAAAAAAAATAGATGGGAAGAGCGTGGTTTTGTGAGCTCAGGCTTTTGATAGAGTTTCTCTGGATTTATACTGGTGTGATTAAGAATTGTCCATTGTGGTAAGCAGGCTAGGAAGCCATGACCCATTAAAGAGGCCCCTGAATTTCTACTGTGCAACTTCAGCTGTGTCTAATTCATTTTCTGTTATCTTGCAATGATTCCTCTTTGTGTTTGCTTTGTTTTGTCCCTGCAGCTTGTTTATTTGCCAACACTTGGGAGCCTTGCTTTTACAAGGTGTTTATGGTGCTTGCTTTAAGGCACATATTTAAGTATCTGAGACACTTTGGGGTTTTAATGTTTGAGGTAAATATACTGCTACTCTGCCACGTACAACACATAAATATCTATGATATAAGCATTTTAATGTACTCAGAGCTGAAGTCCCATTCCCCAAATGTGTTTTGCTTTCAGTAAAGGTAGATTAGGATTAAGTATAAAATGGCTGCAAAAATGAACACGGGGAAGTAAAAATTCCCTTCTCCCATGGCAGCAGTTTAAGCCTGTCCAGATTGCATCAATGCCCAGGTGGGCTGTGTTCAGTGCTGTGCCACTTAGCTGCGGTGGGTATTTGCTGGGTATGGTGTGAGCAAGAGGCTCAGGAGACTCAGATTGAATTCTTCGCTCTGCTACAATCTGCTTTAATTCTCTGTGTGCCTCTGTTCAGCCGAAAGGACATCACCATTCCTGATGAAAGTTGAGATAAATGTACTGAAAACTATGAAAGCCTGAAATAGGAGGTAGCAGGGCTGTGTCGGCAGAGGTGTATTTTGTTCTGCTAATCGTTTGCTGCTGAAGTCTGCAGAGAGGAGGGAGGCTTAATGCTGAACGAGCATGACAGGGTCATGCCGGACTTCGTGTACCTCAGGGACAAAGTTTCAGAATAGAGTTTCAGTTTTTTATCAACAGTCTTTGCAGCTGAAATTCAAACAAAATTGTTTAAAGGGCTTCAACAGTGCCATACAGATGACTGTCTTGAGGGAGCAGGATGTTTGTTAGACCATCACCAGCATAAGTTTATTGACCACAAAGTTGTGTAGACAATAAGCATGGCAAATGTAAGTGTGAATCTGAAAAACATGTTTGGAAAACATCTTTGTGAACATGTAGGTTTTCAGAGGATATTTCCCACCTTTCTATTGATCTGTTGATCTAAGTCATAATGATCATCCTGCTCAGAAGAAAAGGATTGCTTCCCTCAGAACATGTATTTGAGAAAGATTGTAATCATTGTTCCATTATAACAGCAAAATCCATCCTCAACGTCTCTGCACACAGCAAACTTGAAAGTTTTGCATGGGAAGAATGTGTCCTCAGTTAATTGTTGCTTTCTGGCTTATTGAGGTATTATCTGTACTTCAAGCTTTGTTTCACTTAAGGGGCCCAGTTTGTCTTTTAGGCAGAATTTGATGTAGGCAGGAACAGAGGGTGCTTGCATCTCGGTGGAGAAGGCAGCTTCCAAAGTGGCACTCAGGATGGTGGGACGTGCTGAACCACAGCCCACTTTTCCCATACTGCTCCTTACCAGGCTGCTGCTGTATTAATAGGTGCAGTCTGTGTTGTGTAGTTGTTGCATTCTGCTGTGAATTACTTTAGCAGAGGAATGAGCTTCTGCCTCTGGCTGGCATCACTGCTTTCTTCTGGCTTGTGTCACAGCTCTAGGAGGGTGAGAACCCAATTGCAAAACCATCCAGGCTTCATTATTTATTAAAGGTGGGAAAAACAAGTTACCCAAGTCATAAATACATGGGTAGCATCATTTCATCCTGCAAAGGCAGTGCTCTTATCACATAAAGTTCAAGCACAAATGCATTTTTTCTGGGATCTAGAACATATTTACAAACATGGCAGAAGCTACCAGCAGTATTATGATAAAGTTACAATGGGTTTAGATCATGAAATGAGCAATACTGAGGATACTCCTGAAATAGGGACTATTATTAGTAGCACTAAGTAAGATTTAGCATAATGGCATGACTAAAAACCAGAAGGAAGTGTATGTTGCTTGTTGTAGTGATGTATAATGTGTAATGCATTGAACACATCTTTTGCACTGCAGTTGAGCAATCACTTCCCTGCTCTGGAGGATTGTTTTCCCAGCTCCTGTTTGGAAATGATTCACCCTCTTGAAATTGGGAGTTTCTATTCCTTTCTGTAGTTGGTTGCACTGAACTAAGTCTGGTTTACTTTTGTGCAGGCATATTGTTAAAATCATCAGTATAAGAGAGGAGATTAAGACTACCCAAACCCAGAAATGGGTTTTTCTAAAATTAATACACTGCCCTTCTAATGACTGTGTGCAGTGGGCATATGTTAGTACACCATCTTCCTGTCACGTGCCCTGTGATCACCGTTTGATGGATTATTACTGGCCTACTATATGCTGCAAAACAGTGAGAAACACAAGTTTAAACTGAAGTTTAACTGCTTCTCATGCTGATGGGCTTATTTTATTTCTAAGGGAAGAGGGTCTGAAAGGGGCCTGGTAGGCAGGTTTCAAACCCTTTTGAAAAAATCCTAATCTGCATGTCTTCTTTTAGATCACACTCTAATGCCTTTGACTGTTATGATTACAGCAGACTTCAGAAGGTTTTCCACCAGTTACAGTCTTATTTCTGGATGTCATCGGTGGTGCTTTTTTGTCTTCCTCTCTCCCCACAATAAAGCAGCTGCACAGAAAACAGATGGTGCAGAGTCAATCCAGTTGAAATTAATGGAGTCAGGCTATCTGCACAAATCTCTGCAAAGGAAAAGGAGAGATTCTTTTTTGCAGTGTGTTACATACAAGATATATGATGTTTGTAAAGGAACGTAGTTCACGTAAGGGATAAAAAGCTGTAACCAGTGAAGAGGAAAGCCTCCTTTTTAAATCAAAACTCAAATATAAGTACGCAGCAGCAGTCACTGTCTCAGTGGAAACCTCTGCATTTGTAGTTGAAGGATGGAGTAAATATTTCTATTCAGGCAGAGTTCTGTTTAAATTATAATTGTGCATGCAATGATACGACACACAGCCAAGTTTTACATGCAGATTAGTAACAAATTTGCGACTGGACTCATCTGAACCCAAGGTGACAAGGACCACATAAACCTCTAATAGTGCAAATAGTCCTTAAAAACCAGATCAGAACTGCGTGGTTGCATGAACAGGCATTTGTACACTGGTGTTTATAGGCCGTGTCCATAAAAATGTGGTTGTAAGGGGGAGCAGATTTACAAAGGTCTTTTGATATCTACTGGGAATTTCAAAAACACTTAAGCAATTAGGCTCCGAATACCTTTACGACTGGTACAAATTAGGTGACTAACTTATGCAGGTGCTTTGTGAATCCCACTAGGCTCGTATATGCATAAATAGGTGCCTAAACAATGTTTATATGTTTGTTCCATGGTCCTTAAACCTTTCGGTGACATATTTTGTTCCTTCCTCTGAGTAATAGAATTGTCTTCTTGCTGTGAGTAATCCACTTGTCAGGAGCTAATGCTGCATCTTGCAGCTGCTCTGTGCAGGTGGGGTCATGGCTGGTGTTGAGCCAAGTGAGCTAATCCTCCTTCTTCTGTTGCTGCTGCTTGGAAAAAGCCCAAGAGTGTGTTGCACATACAGGGGGAACAAGCACATTTGCTGGAGCACACCTACATTAAGCACCAGGGAATAGTAGCCTGGGTTTCTAAGAATGGTTCATTAAATACATGATTGTAGACCGTGGTAGATGTGTACAAGCCAGCTTGGTTAACACGGGGCTGTGTCAGGAAAAGTGCTGGGTGGATGTGTTAGAGACTTCTTTCTGAAAGCATGTGTCACAGTCTGGATGTATTAAATATATCTGTGTTGGGGCTGGAGTCTTACACTGTTGTGATAAGACAAAATGGCAAGTATACTCTAAGCAACAATCTTACATCTCTTCAACAAAAATGTAAAAGCTTTTTTTTTTTATTCACAATAATCAGCAAGCTAGAAAAAGAAATGGCAGATACAGTATAATGAGGGTGAAAAAACATTTCAAGAGGAATATTGGATGATACTGATTAGCCATGAAATGTGGCAGGTTATGTACAAATGGAAAAAGCTGCCTCGGTATTGCAGCAGAATCCTGTTGCCAATGGTGTAAGCTATTTACAAACAAAGCATCATGAAACCTCACTCAGCCCTTGCTCCTGGAGTGACAGAAGGAAGCACTGGAGGCCACCAGGCAGCAATCAAGGAATCCTATTTTCTGCCTCTTTGACACAAGTGGCATTACAAGGTGCGTGGCCTTTATTTGCGTTACATTTGGGCTTATGCACTGACATTTTTGTTTCTGCGAAAGGCACGTCTAGTTAAGTGTTGCTATTTCATGTGTGAGTGTTGGCTGGAGAGGAGGGAGAAAAGGAAAACTTTCTAAAACTGAGCCGTTAGCAGAGAAGGGAAAACTACTACCAGCTGATATTTAGGGTGAAGTTTTACGATTGTCAGCCAAACCATCAGATATTTTACACATACTCTTTCCTGCTTGAAACATTTTATTCTCTTCTACTTCAAGACTCAAACAACCTTCAGGGTTTTATAGCATTTACTTAAAAACACCGAACATTTTCAATTATTTTCACACAGTTCAGGGACCATAATTTACTTAATGCTATGAACAATTGCATTTCTCAGGGACTGCTGTGAAATGTCACCTCTGAAGGATGGCTCCCTTGTTGGTAGCAGTGAAAGCCCCATTTGTAGTTTTCATTTTTTATTTTGATTTAATTTTCAGACAATTCAACTTTCACACCATGCATGAGTGACTAAATTCATTCCACTTGTCAGAAGAGAAGAATTTTCATAATTAAAACCTAAAACAAGGGTGGCCTTTTACTTGTCTACCACCTATTTCACTTCTGATTTTTGAGTTGGGTTTTAAGTTTTTCTTCTTACCTTCCCAAGCTATTATCAATGAAGGACCTTCTATAATTTGTCTGAACTATGCAAGAACTTCAATGAAAGGGCCAGATGACCTGCAAATGAAAATTGTCTCTGTCTGCAATGGAGACAATCCATTCTTGTTTTTCAGGCCACTGCAATACAAGTTGATATCACATGTAATTCAGCTTTTTTTTTTTTTTAATGCAGGAATTCCCTTAGGAGTACCCTGATATGAAAAGTTGTGTGAATATTCCTGTTGCTCTGTTCCTGCAAGGTCATCCTGACACATTTATTTCATCCCTCTTTGGTTGATCTCCTGTAGTTATGAATGACTATCAGTTGTGCAGGTCTCTGTGGGTTGTGGTGGGAGTTGGCTATCGCAGCAGAATAACTTGATTTTTTTCCCTGTGATGTGGACAGTCACTGGGCAGAGAAGCTGAAGGTGAAGAATCCCATTCCCACCAACCTCCTAGTGAGTAAACACTAACTTAGTTGCATTTTGAACTGGCTTAGATCCAAGGCCTGTGCAAGGCAGTCAACAAAGCTGATAGAAATATGGTTGTGACTCCACTACCTGCTTTGCTACCATGGAAAGTTGGGTTGTCTGCCTGCTCTGTTCAGGCATGAAGGCAAACTTCTGGCTGTTGGGGAGGGTCTGTTGTCTCAAAACACACCTGGAAAAAGTGCACTGAGTTCTTCTCCCCAAAGTTGGGCTA
Source organism: Megaceryle torquata (assembly GCA_024611175.1). Lineage (NCBI taxonomy): Eukaryota > Metazoa > Chordata > Aves > Coraciiformes > Cerylidae > Megaceryle > Megaceryle torquata. Next base: position 223,534 of record JANIJG010020541.1, read on the forward strand.
GTTTTCATTAAGAATCCCTGCACTAGTCTCTAAATGTACTTGTCACTTAAACCTTATGCAAATAATTATTACAGCTAAGCCATGGTCGTAATTTCCATTTCACTGAGGTCAGTTCCGTTACATTTTTAGGATTAGTTGCTGGTGGTATAAATGGCTTATGTTCTTCTTTGAGGGTGCTGGTTTTAAATTAAATATAGAGCTGGGATGTGTGCATCTGCTTTAGGCTTGCAAGCTGCTAATGTGCTCTCTTTAATCAAAATCCATTACCTTTCATGAGATGTAAAGGATTAACCCTTAAGTGACTCTAGGGACACTGTTCAGTTAAAGTTGCACTGATAAAGTCAGTGCTACATGGTATTTATGCTCTCCTGTTGAGATAAATGGTCCCTGGGAAGTGCTGAACTAGGCAAGCCAACAAACATAGAATTTCAGATGTTAATTGTATTCACAGTCTTTTCCAAGCAAGGCTTTTAAGGAATCCCTTTCCCTTTCCCTTTCCCTTTCCCTTTCCCTTTCCCTTTCCCTTTCCCTTTCCCTTTCCCTTTCCCTTTCCCT